>CM076573.1:491793992-492003133 GCA_034641835.2 Pinus albicaulis
TTTCACTAGGGAGAGATTAAGTGAATTAAATATTATTTAATTCACAATCATTGATCTTCCATGCAACTGATGATTTACTATTATTAGCTGCATGCATGTCAGTTCCGGTGGAGACCCAATTGAGACAAAGGTGAAAGGGAGGTTAACTATCAGTTGTGTGATTAGTAGGTTGCTTGCATGCAACCAGACATTAATTGGATTTCCCATGATCCTTGCACAGTTTAGGAAGGCCAATATTCCTAAAGAATAGGGATTGCATTCATCAGGAATTTCACAAGCAAGGTAGGCTGTTTAGGGGCTGAGAATTATCCAAGTGTTGGTCAGTTTTGTCCAAGACAGTGTGAGACAGTTAGCAAAGTGTAGGAGACTCTTGTGAGAAGAGTGCATTGTAATTTTTTCATGATTCCATGTTTAATATATAATAGAAGATAGAGGGGTTTTGAGTAGCAAGATTTCCCCAGTAAATTATCTGTGTTGTGGTTTGATTTGATTCTTTCTTTGCTTCATGTGATTGGCGATTGTGTTTAATTTCCGCAATTGATTTGTAGAATCAATTCAGTATCTATATTTAGTACATTGTTAGATCAGATTGAATCCATTGATATACATATGTTTGTATAATTTCTACATGAAATGTAATGGTTTACCCACAAAATCTTAAGATGTGATCTATCCAAATAAAACCATTACATTTCCATGTATTATTTACATGAATAACAATTCATGGCAATTTATTTACAAGAGGGATTAGAAAAAACTGTTGTCACATAGGTGCTTCAAAACTTATAAACATTAGATTCATTGAAGCTTGATATCCTTGTAGGAGTTAAAAAAGAGGAAGTGTGTCAAGATTTAGAATGAGCAAGAGTATCCCTCCTTTGAATGTGCAAGTTAAGAAGACATTCTTTGTTAAACATATAACAACATTAAATTTTCATGACATCCATCATCATATATAACGTTCAATGGTTCCTTTAATCCTAAATGATGATCCCTAGCTTTGAAAACCTCACAATTTTCCTCTTTCAATCCTCACATGAAGGTTATGAGATTTTTTTTAAAGAGAGCACATGTTCTTTAAAGTCATACAAAGTGTAGTGTAGATTCGTGCTTGCACAAAAATGAGTGTATTAATATTGCATATTACTATAATGTTGCGCGGAAGACATGTGATTAATCAATATTAAACTCATAAATAATAAATAAATAAATAAAAATCATGCACGTATTGATGATATGTTAGAAATGTTTACAATGTTAATTTTCTTAGGCTATGACAATCTAATGTCGATTAAATTCAACTAGTTTTTTCTCAACATATCTTGAAATAAATGGCAATTATGGTTCAAAACTAAAAATGAGGAACCTTATTTTAAATTTTGTCAAGATTTGATGAAAATAATTGAAAACATAAAATACCATTAGGATTTGGTCGATGTTTCGAACCATCTAATGTGGTTCATCCTCAAGACAAGGTGAAGAAGGAAATCGATCTCATTGAATAAATTGTAAGGATGCACCACAATGGCGCATCCTTACCATTTATTCAATGAGATTTATTTCCTTCTTCACCTTGTCCTAAGGATGAACCACATTAGATGGTTCGAAATGTTGACCAAATCCTAATGATGTGATTAATCTGAAAGACATTTATCTACATTATGGATCACAAAAGTCTTAGATCTAACATAAAATACATTGTATATCCTTATTTTCACATGCATAAAAAAGGTTCATTGCAAAACATATAGTTTTTAAAATCCTCTTACCCCTCCTTGTGCCCTACTTGATTGTTGTGCTAAAATTTCCATGTACATTCTCCCTAATAAAAACACTAAAATCACTTGTGCCCCTATTCACCACAAATGATAACAATTTACATCCATTATTGATAAGACCTTAAACAATCTTCCTTATTCTCTAAATCCACTAAATCCTCTATCTGTTGATTTATTTTTGTTTCCTCATCAACAATTCCATTGATCTTCCCGTACCTCTCATCCCATTTCTCCCACTTTTTATTCGGAATTCTGAAATTCTTTGTAGTTATGATAAATTCTTCCTTTAAGAAAGTTATTCTTACTATTGTTTTATGGGAATTTTAGTTACACATTTTAAAACACTAAATGATATGGTGCTTCTAATGAAGAAAAAAATTTCCAACTAATTTGATCTTTGTTTAGTAGGCTTTCAAATATTAGCATACTTAAAAACTAGTTGAATAGGTTCCTTCTTGTATGGAGTGTGTATTTATGTACACTGTATTGATTTTTAGTCACAAATTATCTCATATAATTAAATTTGTATAGATTTATAGATATAGTTTTTTTTTTCTCTCATGAAACAAACTTGCGCCTTCAATTTGGTAACTTATAGCTTGATTTTTCAAGAATCTCCCATTCTCTCTAATTTAAAATATTCTACATATCATTAAGTTAATATTAGTTCCCTTTGAAATATGTGTATAGAATTTCTATATAAGAATTTAAACTTTAATTTCTATTCTTCTTTAGTTCAACAACCTTGCAAATTATTATACAATATCTTCTTCATCAACTTTGATAGACCTTGATCCTCTTCTCATTTTTGAGCCACTCTCTTTAGCTTCTTTAGTAAACTGTCCAATTCTTATAGTTTTATTACTAGCACATATTATTTTTTAATCACTTAAATCCATTTCATTCTCTTCTTACGATCCATTTTACTTGGCTTTGAATTTTAATTGAAATGTTTGGTGAATGAGATATATGAAAAAAAACATAATACAACCTTTGTTACAGTATGTATGCCTTTTAATTTGGTATTTATATGGTGTTTTGAAGAAATGAAAATTTTTCTACTAATAAGAACTAATTTTGAGAAAGGCCAAATGCTTCACTTGGTAAATGTGACTGGTTGTGAAACCAAACAAAGCTTCAAACCTAGATTCCCTAGTATAATTTTAAGGTTATTTATAACAATAAATCACCTTTATCATGCATCCTTCAATCCTATGCCCAAATAGATAAGTTTTTTCATTTCTTAAACATGTGTTGGGGGGAGAGTGAATAGACATTATTGCTTGTGGGACTAGATTTCTTAGGAAATAGCTATATTGACATTTTACTCTCCAATTTTTATGCTTTTATTCTTAACACCTATTCTTTTAAAATCATTTTTCTCTTTCCCTGTCTTCTCACAATCCCTTTTAGTTGAAATTGGATTTTATTTCAAATTTTTGGTGAATGAGATATGTGAAAAAAAATATAATACCATCCTTGTTTAGAAATCACTTTTAGTTTATGATTTATTATGTCTCTTGAAGAAATGAAAATTTATTGCGAAGAAGAACAAATTTTGAAAAAGGCCAAATGCTTCACTTGGTAAAAGGAGAGATGGAGTTAGATATATTAAAAAATCTAAAATATTAAAAAATACATATGTATAAATTTTATTTTTTATTTTTTATTAAATTACTAGATACTTCAAAAGAAATAAAATCGAATAAAAGTTATTTGTATTTTACATCATGAAATCTTTTAAAATTTAATAAAACTTATTTCAATCCTATTTGAGTTTTTTAATCGAACCCTAAGATAAAGAATTGATTGAAATACTTGAATAGTCAAGTAAATTTAGGAAATTTCATAACATTATATAAATGTTATCATATATTGTTTTTTGGTATATTAAATTCCAACACATTCAAATTATATATCATGGTATGACTAAGCCCTTCTAGATAATCTCAAAAGAAATAATATTGAATAGAAAACTTATGTGTTGTTTACAAGACATCTTTTAAAATTGAATAAAACTTATTTCAATCATATTTGCATTTTTTAATTGAACCTTGAGATAAGTAATTGATTGAAATACTTAAAAGAGTTGACCATGCAATGATATATGGGTGGGTCACAAAAATTTCCATATATAGATTTTTTATTATAATATAGATGACTTTAGAATTCAAAAAAATTATTATTATTTAAATAATTGTAATTTAACATAGATTGATTGCACTAAAAGGCACCTTCTACAAGACAATATGACAACACATTTGTAATTGTTTCCATGCTCAATGTTAAATTCATACATGATATATTTTAGTTTATTTCAAGTATCAAAGTGAATTGAATCATAGTAAGATTGTACACATTTTGTTAGTCTATGAAACTAGAAAGGTTAAATATTATTAAATTTTGAAGAATTTTACTTCTTGAATGTTCTTAGTCAAAGGCCTTAAGATAAGAAATTGATTGAGATACTTGAATAGCCAAGGAAATTTAGGAAAGCTCATAAATTATATAAAATTATAGAAACATATCATTAATTGTTTAAATTAACATATATTGATTGTGTTAAAAGAAACTTTCTACATGTTCAATATTAAATTGATGTGTACTTATATATTTTAGTTCATTTTAAGTATCAAAGTGACTTGCATCGTAGTAAGATTGTACTTGTTTTCTTAGTCTATGAAACTAGAAATATATTTAATGTTATTTTGTAAAATTTTACTTCTTGAATATTCTTAATTGAAGGTCTTAAGATAGGGAATTGATTGAAATAGTTGGATACCCAAGTAAATTTATGAAAGTTCATAAAATTGTATAAATTATCTAGAAACATATCATTAATTTTTTTTTGGTATATTGAATTCCAATACATGTATGATTTATATCATGTTATGGCTAAGCTCTTGTAGATGACATCAAAAGAAATAAAATTGAATAAATTTTATTTGTTATTTATACCATACATATTTTAAAATTGAATTTAAAATTTGTTTCAATCCTATTTGTGTTTTTTAGTTGAACCATAATATATTTTAGTTCATTTTAAGTATCAAAGTGACTTGCATCATAGTAAAATAATACTTATTTTCTTAGTTTATGGAATTAGAAATCAAAATTGTTATTTTGTAAAATTTTACTTCTTGAATGTTCTTAATTGAAGGTCTCAAGATAAGAAATTGATTGAAATATTTGGATAGGTGAGTAAATTTAGGAAAGTTCATAAAATTATAAAATTCTTAAGGAAACATATCATTAATTGATTTTTGGTATCTTGGTACAATATAGCTTATGTCATGTTAGCAGCTAAGCTCATATGAATGACCTCAAAATAAATAAAATTGAATAAAACTTGTCTGCTTTGAAGACATCTTTTAAAATTAGATTTAAAACTTATTTTCAATCATGTTTGTGTTTTTAATTGAACACTAATATATTTAACTCATTTTAAGTATCAAAATTTAACATATGGTCTATGAATTGTACTTATTTCTTAGTCTATGAAACTAGAAAACCAAATTGTTATGAATTTTAATAAGGTTCTAAGATATATATATATATATATATATATATATATATCAATTAGTGAAATAATTAATAGATCCATAAACTGAAATAATGAATTGTCAATAAAATATCCATATGTAAATATATAGAAATTACATTAAATGAACATCCATAAATTGAATTAATAAGCATCCATAAATTGAAATGATTTCCATGCATCCATAAATTTCCCATGTATGAAAATATACAAAGTTTGTATCACATGTGAATGTGCCCTATGAAATGGAACTGAAAATATGCAAAGTATTTATGATCCGTTGTAGAAAGTATGACTTCTAGAACTCATATGTGAGTTTCATTGCACAAAGTAATCATCCATAATTTTGTACTGCAATATAACATATATTCAAATTGATATTAATTAGAACATTATTTGTAAAAAATAAAGAATTTGGAAATATATGATTTTGAACCATGCATTTAATTACATATATGAACATATTGACCTCACTCAAGTACAAATGGAAGTCAGGCAGGATGGGGGTCTAGTCAATCTAGGTTTGGTGCTACCCTACCTACGGCTCAAATATTGGGGCCTATGTAGATGGACCTGCATCGTCAATGCCTCCATACCCAACCTCCCATTCATGCATCCACATAATTGCGACATCGATACCACTCTGCATCTAGGCCTGTGTAAAAAAATGGAAAATACAAATTATAATTAGTCTACAAATTAATTCACATGCATACATGTAACTTAAAAAAATAAAAAGTTGAAATATTAAGAATAAAAAGAATTACCTCAATTGCTAGTCCATGTGGTTGTACATAGTGACTCTCTTCCACGTTAGTCTTATGTGGTTTATGTGGAGACTGTGGAGGTGAAGGAGACTAAGAAATGGAAACATTCACTGGAGGATGCCATTCTGGTTAATCAACTCCCCCCTCAGATGAAATTAAAATATCATCCATGCAGTTGGGATATTTATGCATGATTATCATGAAATTTTTAATACAAATGCAATTTGATACAAAAGTATTAATATAAATAATGTATAATTTGACGATAAGAGTCAAAAGTTCCATATATATATATATATATATATATATATATATAGTCTATGTCACAGGGGTCGTGCACCATCCAAATGTCACATATGGTATCACGACACATACGTGCATGTGAAAAAGCATGGTCACACCCGAGACTCTCAAGATATGAATCATCATATAATAGAACTATTGGGTCACGATGCAACATACATGGTATGCTCATATCTCCAAGTAATGCGGCATGTGCACTGACCAATTTCATCTACATGTTATTTGCAATGGCATACTTGGTCTTAGTGCTGAGCTGCCACAACTGCTCTAGCTCCATTAGTAATAACCCGCTCTAAGACAGTCATGAAAATAATATCAGAGGTAGTGCTACATGTTGGTGTCCAGATGTGAACAATATTCAAACCCTTTTTCCAGATAAATTATCAACTCAGGTGCATTAGCTATTTCAAGACTAACGCGCACAGTATATGCAAGAGCAATGACATAATCTACTATTGAATCACAGGCATTAATTAATGGAAACAAGCAAACTACTGTAATAGCAATTAAAGATGGATTGCAGAATTAAAAAGTCATTCACAGCAATTACAGATTATATTGGAACAACAGTTACAAAATTAAACCAAAATATGAAATCAACAAAAGGAAGATAATGCAGCACTTGATTAGAAGAGTGGGCCCAACTCTCTGATCAAGGTTGCAGAAAACTCATAGCTTAAAAATGGAACAGGAAAACACTGTGCATTCAATTAATTGAAAACAATTATGTTACAAATTTGTCTCTTTCTGCTTAACCCCGATCCACAGCCCTAAGGCCCTCTTTATACAAATGTTTAGCAAATCGTATATTTCCTCTAACAACTCAATATCTACAATTATACATTTGTTACAAAAAAAAACTAGTTGCCAAAAGGAAACCACGAAAAGCCTGAAATAGCGCTGGGGTAAGACAAAGTTTGTTGCATTGTTGCAGCAGGTTGAGATAGCACTGAGAATTAGGATTTTCTCCGTGGCTCGCAGTTGTAATCCTTTTACTTTTTCCAAATTTTTGAAAATACCGGAGTTAATACTTGCAAAGGTAAAACCTTCACGACTATTACTTCATTAATCAAATATTCCATGTAAGATAATGGGAAGGGGTTTACCTTGTGTGTTTTAGAAAAATTAATGATACAAAGAGATAGAAAGGTGGGCAAAAATGGGAGAGAAAAGTATAAATATTTGGTACCCAACATCTCCCCCCAACTGGTCTATCTGCATGTCCTCATGCATCTCATCGTCTTCTCAGATTTGGGTTGGACTGACTGTGGTTGGCATGAAGCTATGTGAGGTCATATTCTTCGGCCATTTCTGTCCCTAGGGGTTTATAACCTTCTGTCAGAAGAACATCCTTCCACCAGTCTGGGCTGACGTTGTATGCAGGAGTATATTGCTATGCTGGCAACCAGATGAGGGGAAACTAAAACCTCAGCCCCATCCACGTGACCCCACAAGTCTAAATGCATGCTACAAAACGTGGCACTCTTTCTAGTGCCCGTGCAAAGTTAGGTTCTCCAAAAGGTTCTCAACCTCTGACGGTCGAAGATGACAACATCCACCTCCTTTGACAATTGTCCAATGCTTCATTTTGGAAAGTTATTATCTATCTGACACAGAGGTCAGCACACCATTTAGGGGTTGTCAAAATATGTACTCTATGCCCCTCAATCTGTAGAAAGGTAAAATGCTTGTTATAAATATTTGCTGCCTGGCCATGCTCCCTTCTCATCATTAGTGGTTGGGTGACTTGGTTTTCTTCAAACATATCATAGGCCTTTCTCCATTTAATCTGATTGATTGTGTAGGAGGTGAAAGCTCTTAAATAAATTCCCCCCACAAATGGAACGGGGTTAAAGGCCTAATCGTGCCTTAAGAAGTAACCATGCATGTAGAGTTCGCAAATTGAGTGTTGTCCTATGATATCATGAATTTCCAAAATACGGAGGAACTGGATTGGGTCCTCAATCTCGCGATAAATTTACTTATATATACTCTTGAGGCAAAAGAAAAGAATTTGTTCATGAAGGAATAAGGCATAACTATGTGCGGGAGGTCTACAGGCCATTACCTACTACACCAAGGAAAACATCTTCTCCTTATCTGATTGCAACAACTGCACTTGTTCTTCTAACTCCTCTATATTCACCTTTTGTTTTGCTTGCCTCTGTCGCACTTTATCCAACTAGTCTATGTGCCCTGTAACGATCCCGACAGCCTGCTCTCGAACCCGTATTGTCTCCTTCTTATTTCCATTTGCAGTGGACTTCCATCTCTGATTTCAGCAGCCAGGAAGAATTCCCGGCATTAAAACAACTATTCAATCGGACCAGTATGTGTAGCTGCAGAGGAGACCTCAATTTTTGGTTTTACTGCCTTCCACTTATAAACTTTTACCTTCTTCTACAACCGGGAAACTTGCCTCTTTAGCTCCCAAACTTCCTTCTTCAATCGCATGGTTTCATTGAACTTGTTAGAGTCCTATAAATATAGGATTCATAATTTTGAATTGACTATTGATAGTCTTGTAAATATGTACATACCTTGCTTTCTGCAAGTTGTTTTCCCATATTTTGAAAAAATAAAAATAACAATAAAATAATAATAAATCAAAAAAGAGGGTAAAAAGTCCTAAAAAAAAAATCAATGGACTTAAAAAATATATAGACCCCAAAAGAAAAAATATGAAAATAAAACATGAAAGTGTGCAAGTCCAAATGCCACTACTTTTTACCTTTTTCAAGTGATTATGGCAGAGTGTCAATAAATACCATAATCCATGATGATTTAAACTGTTTAAACTTAACTTATCATGTTTTCAATTTCCATGTTTTAGATAGTGAATAAAGTTTTTTCAGACAGTTTAATCCTGACAAATCAGTAGATAAGTAGAGAATAATGAGGAGCTCATCAGTTTAATCTGAGCCCTCGGATGAAATAAGGTAGAATTAGATAGTTTATGCTTTCAAAAGATTAAATGTTTCAAGGTTGCAAGCCTAAATGCATCTGCTAAAAGGAAGAAAAAATGTTAGAGTAATGTTGGGTAGGTAGAAAGAAGTGGGAAAAAGCATGTAATATTCATCACCGGGAAAAAATCACTAATTTCCCTTCCCCTATAAGTATTCAGTATTCTATACTAGCAGTGAAAAAGGCTCAGAGCATTTATCTGACTTTTGTTGGGACCGGACCCAAGGCTTGATGACTGGATAGTGGAAAATGTTGAGTTCTTATGATTAAAATCCCCTTTACCATTATTTATCCCTCATTCACACTTTTTAACTCATTTTCCCGAGTAAGGACTCTTTCTTACTTAATGAAAGCTAAAATCCCATTTAATTGACTTCCTTCATTCATAAAACATACAAAAACCCTCAAAAAACACTCTATCCTAAGTAAAATAGTGAAATCATGAAATGACAAGCTTTGCTTTATTTTATTCACTTTACCTAGTCATTTAGTGTATTTTTGTGTATTCCATTTCCCCTTGTCATATTAACTTCTGACTTACTTTATTAATTCCCTAAAGATACCTTATCTTATCTAAATAAATCCCTTTATTTTAAATACCCCCCAAAACCCACTATTATAAAGATTTTGGACCAAAGATATTATCCACATATTAAAATGAAAACCCAAATAATGTGCCCATTGGTCTAAAACTAACCTTAATGAAATATCCTGGCCCCTATGGTTATTAAACCCTTCAATAGGTTTAAAACTATATAATAAAATAGCTTTATTACTGCCCAAACTCACTTTGCCATGATTTTCATCCCTCCCCGCATAATTTTTAACCCAAGGCTAAGGTTTATTATCACATAACTAAAGCCTTCCCCTTTTATTACTCCCGCTATATAAAGCCTCATGCTTCATATAGATGAACCCCAGGTATATACGTAACCCCACGTTATGTTTATAAAACCTTTACCCGCACCCATTTCTATAAAGGTTCTTTTAAACCATACTTATACCCTGACACCATAAGCACAAACTCTGCTTTGCATACGTAAAACCTTTGATTTCGTTCATATTTATAAAGGTTTTAACATATTTCAACCATCGGCCCATATAAGCGAACCCTGGTCCCACCTTTGCTTTGCTGCACCTTCCAAAATAGATCTCAACCCTTTTCTCCTGAGCTCCAAATCCAATGGTTCTAAAATGATATCGCACAGATAAACCAATCGCTCACCCAAACCCAAATCGGACGCGAAATGGGTAGTATTGCCCATTTCTCCCTCTGCAACGTGGCAATCTTTTATTGGATCGCGTCTGTTTTAGGTTAAACCGCTTACCACTCAAATTGCACGCGATAACCACTGTTTGGTTTCGCTTTCAAAATTAAAACTGCCTCCTGCCATCGATAAGACCTGCATTCAATGCAAAATAAGCATAAAAAATATATGATTTAAAACCTTTGATAAGGTTGTTTTAAATGTTTATTTATGCATTTCAACTCCAAAAATGCTCCTCCCGACTGTTTTAAGCCTTTTTAAGCCCTGAGTGTCGATTTATACCCAGAAACTCTGAATTTGACCACAATTCCACCATTAAAGATTGACCAAGCTATTTGGCTACTCCAGTAAGCCGGACCAAACCTCAGAATCAACCAAGGTCCTCTCAAAGCCTTCATGAAGACGAATACCTGCATCTTAAGATATTTTCCAACAAATTGAAGTCTGTAAATTCAATTTTAAACCTTCAGTAATAGAAACAGGCCTTCAATTGAGAGATTTCATCGAACCAAATTGCCTAAAAACACCAAAAAGAGGCCAAACCCTAGCCAGTTTTTCCAGGAAACCTTGTTTCTTACTGCGAACCTTTCTGAAGCCAAAGTTTCAGTTTCCGAAGTTTAAAGTTCAAATTAAAAGACCTAAAGGGTTAAAAATTTCTGAATATATCCTAAAAATCCCTTTTTCAATCAAAACCTACTCAGAAAACCCCTATTTTCTGTTTTAGGCGAGTTTTACATCTGTAGATAAATCAAATTGAGCAAAAATCCCAAAATAAGCCATTCTTAGCCTAAATTTCTCAATTTTCTCATTGTTTAATATAAAAACTCTTGCAAACAGTCTAATCTTGCAGAAGTAGCCAAAAAATGCCTAAAAAACAGAGTTAAACCTCCATAAACAGATCTCATTCCACAGGTCTTTCAAAAAATCCTTTAATCACCTCCTTGCAGACCTCTGTTTCATTAAAAAATTGTTTGATTTTTGCAGGTTATTATCAGAATATGAAATTGGGCCAACAATTTCAATACTAGTTGACAAAATTGTTTGCTCCAAATTCTCAGATTTTAATTCAAAAAAGCTTCATTCAACAAACAGTTTGTATACAAAGAAAGAATAAAAACAAGGCAGAGAGAGATCATCATGATGAAATGTGCACACTGAATGGTAAAATTTAAATCAAAATTCACAATGACAGTGAAAACAGAATAGTCAAAGAGCATCAGAGTTAAAGTGTATCAGGTAAAAGTTAGAGTGAAAGTTAAAACAAAGTTACAGAGCAGTCAAGGTGAAACAGTAAAAGTAAAAACAAAGGTAGTAATGGTTAACAAAGATGAAAATAATTTCACCAATAACAATGAATTTTATCCAAAGTGAAAGTAAAAACAGTTAAAAGAACAAAAAGGTTAAAAGATGAAGACATAACAAGAAGGAACATTTTTGCAAAAATTTCCTGTTTAAGTCATTGTTTTGCAGAAACTATTGTGACCAATCCAATATGAATCTTACAAAACTGAATGATATTTATGTTCTTAAGATGCCCAACTACAAAAACCTCTCTCACTTTTTTAACAACCATTATGGGTTGGGAAATATTAAACAATAATGGAAAGAACTTTTTGCAGAAAATTCTTGTTAAGTCATCATTTTGCAAAGAATATTGTGGCCAATTAGAAATACATCTTACAAAAATGAAGGAGGTTTTTGTTCCTAAGAGAGCCATTTACAAAAATGTATCTCACTTTGTGCACAGATATTACATAATGAAAGATTCATGCACATATTTCCAGCCTATGTTTCATACTCTGTAAAACTTTGTTTTACACATCGTTTTGAAGAGCCTATTGTGAACAACTGGAGCAGAAATTTAGGAAAATGAGAGAGGTTTATCTCACCAACATATGCGTATACAATAACCTCTTTCATTTTTTACATATCTTTTTCAGATTCAGAAATACAAAGGTATCATTGTACTCGAAGTTTGCAAAATTACTGGAGCAGAATGCACAAAGAAAGGAAATAGTTAGTGACTTGGATGCCTCATCATCAACTAAGAGTTGAGATAAAATTCAAATTCTCCCCTTTTTCATCACCTATCCATAAAAAATAGTGCCAAATAGATGCATTAGTTTTCAGTGTCCTTTACTTAAGTTCTATTTATGTAAAACAGTTGGAGATATTTGTAAACCAATCTTGATATTTTTTCAAGATATTCTAGTTTAGAATTTGTATAAATACTTCACTCTTTGAAGTATTTTAGTGTGGAATAAAATTTCTGGACTTACTATAGACTATTTTTCTGAACATTGGAGGCTATTGTGTGTTGATTTCGAAGTAGCAGACTAGACAAAGCTAAACTAGCATCATAATTCAGGATCCCTGTGATAAGCTGATGAGTGAAGTACTCCCTTCTTGTCATTGTTTTAATTTATGAGTTTCATGAAATTCATTATATGTTTTTTCTATCTGAATGTGCAACTAGGAATATTACTACAGGATTAGTCTAGTGCTCCCTGTTTTTAACTAGTTAACATTTTAATGTTTTCTGTTGATTTCTGGTGTTAGGAATCCTTGATTTCTTCTACTCCCATTTGACCCCTGCCTCCTTCTTCCATTTTCCGGATCAAAGGATCCTTCATTGCCATTTATCCTGATCATACAATTTCACCAAAAAACACTTTCCCAAATCTCTGAGGGTTATCTATCTTGCCTTGAATACATTTGTTCGTTTTTGGCCTTGACTTCTAGTGCTGCTAGCTAGATTTAGACTCCATAGCCCAATGGACAAGTTTATTTATCTCTAGTTTACCTCTAAGTGATTTTTTCCCACCAAAACCTTTAAAAACAAAACCAATTGTTTTATCATAACTAGCCTAAAAACATAAAAAAAAAAAGATAAATCTTAAAGAGAGAGCCCTCTCTGAACTTTAGGAAGGCTAGATCCTAGAGTTCCAAGTAGGTTTGTGGTTACCTCTAGTGTTCTTTGACTAAAAAATCAAATCCCACAACTTGAGAAATTACTAGAGTGATAACAAAACTGAAGATGATACCTTTTCTTGAGAGGTAATCTTCTTTTCTCACACTATTCAATCCATTCCTGTTTGACAATAAATTCATCTCCCATGCCTTTAATAGGCTTAGAAGGCAGTAGAATGCTGTCGATGTCATCAAATGATTTTTCTGCTAGGTCTTTCTGGCTGGGCTCCCTATCTTTAGGGGCATTCTCCTCTACATTTACTTCAGGGAATTATGTTTCTTGTTCAGTGCTTCCAGTGACCATCCTGTGTTCTGGTGTTTCCACAGAAATTCCATCTCCCTTGTGAGCCTCTAGGTGCTCTTGCTGTGTCTCAGCAATTGATGGACCGATATCGGTCATGTCCTTCCCTAGGTCAACAAACCTCAGTACCAATGGAACAACTATTTCATCCATTAATCGTTGGGACAAGCGAAACCCCCTCACCCCTCTAGGCATCATAGACTGGAAAGGAGAACTGGGAATAGCTTCATCATCCTTGTTTCCAACTTGGGCCAGACTTTCATGCACTGCTACTTCAGTCGGGGTCGACACTGGTTCTTGTGGAACAATGTCGATTCAGAGGATCATTTCCTTTCTGTCCTCCTATCCTTCGTGCATTTCTTCCTCACCTGCGGTCGATACTAGTTCTTGTGGGACAGTGTAGACTTTGCGGGTCATTTCTCCTCTGTCTTCCTGTTCTCCATGCATTTCTTCCTCTTCTACAATTGACACTGGTTCTTGTGGAACAGTGTTGACTTCGTAGGTTGTTTCTCCTCTGTCTCCTTGTTCTGGCTGAATCAAGGGTGGTTCGTGTGTAAAAACCCTGCTTATTTCAATATTCATATATGCTTGGGCAGGTGATGCGGTTTCGTAAGGTGGTTCTTGTGTAAAAACCCCGCTTATTTCAATATTCATATCTGCTTGGGCAGGTAATGCTGTTTCTTATGAAACAACATCACTTTCCATCCCTCTGTCTGATGTTCCTCCTTCCTGTTCTTCATTAATGAAAGTTGATGAATGTAAGACAATCTCAACTTCGTGCACTATACCCATAATTCCTTCGTCTGTAGGTTCTTTAGGCAAGGCTGGTTCTTGTGTGGCAGCCTCGACTGTATCACCAATTGTATCCTCCATTCCCATTTCTTTTGGTTCTTCTTGATCAACCTCCATCTCCATTTCTTCCAGTTCTTCCTAGTCTATTTCCATTTCCTCTGACTATTCTTCTTCTGCTAAACCAGCTGAAGATACTGGTTCTTCCTCTCTAGTAGCAATGATAGCTGCTATCCCTTCTTCCTATGACTCGCAGAGTTCTGCCCAAGAAACTCGAAATCAAACTATTTCATGCATGACCAGTAAAAAAACCAATCCATGATTGGAGAGAACAGTCGGCATCTGGCGGGAACGTCGAGCAGAATGTGCCATGTGCTGCAGTTGTTTTAATAGAAAGAAAGGCATGTTTAAGGAATGCACTTGAGCCTTTGGAAATCGAAGGTGAGTCAAAATTTTAAAATGATATTTGAACAGAGTTGTGGCTCGTCCTTCGTAGGTTATGTATTTCATTACAAAACCTGCTACTTCGTTCCATGGATATGGTACAAACTTGTATTCATACCCTCTCCCATATGGAACGACGCTTTTTCCTGCCTGCAAAAATAGTTCGGGAAACTACAGGAGAGGAATTCTCCAAGCAAACCACTGCTGCCCTTACTGTCTCAGCCTACTAACTTCCGTAGTTACTTCTTCTGTGACAGGAATTTCCAATCCTCTCACCTGTGAGCAATTATCATCCAAATTAAGCACAAAATCCATTGTGATTCCTTTGTGAAACCCCTGCAATCTATCGAAGTAGATATCAAATCCTACATTGACAAAAAATTGCCACACATCTAGATTGTTGCGGACCAAGACTGTATTTTCAGGTTCATGCCGCATAGCCAGTCTGCCCATCTCGTGGAGACTGTAACAACACTCTGGAACAGTAGACCGTTGGACAGAGTGGTGGGTACCAAATTTGGTAAAAATAGCATGGTGAGAAATGAGGGGTAGTAACGGTAAATACGGATGGTAATTCTCGGGAACGAAGAAAATCATGGAAAAATATGGTAAGTGCGATGAATGGAATAGTAATTATTTTGTATGAGGTGGAAAGGACTACTCGGTCCATATTGTATGCGTGTTGCGAATCCCAATAAATATTTAATGATTATATGGAGTATGGTAAGGATCGTAGGGTGTACCACACACGGAGTTGTAATAATGACTTTTGAAATCATCATTATGCCGTCATTTAGTTATGACGACACGCCCCCCCAACATTAAAAATTGTCGTCCGCAGCATTAATGTCTTCGCATGGAATATTTAATTAAATCCATAAAAGTCAAGTGGAGACATACCTGGCGGCCTACCCGGAGGAAGTCACGGTTGGTATAATAACGACGTAGTAATGATGTGAATGGAGTAACAGCGGTGCGAGTAGCAGCATCTGGAGTAACATCATCGAGTAGCGGCATCGCGAGTAGTAGCGTCTAAAGTAACAACATCCAGAGTAACAACATCGAGTAGGAGCATCTAGAGTAACATCATCTAGAGTAACAACATTACGAGTAGCAACATCTGGAGTAACAACATGACGAGTAGCAACATCCGGAATAACAACATCAAGTAGCAGCATTTGGAGTAACAACATTTGGAGTAACAACATGACGAGTAGCAGCATCTGGAGTAACAACATCTGGAGTAACAACATGATGAGTAGCAGCATCGAGAGTAACAACATCATGAGTAACGACAACCAAGGAGTAACAGCATTGAGTAGTAGCAACCAAGGAGTAACAACATCAAGTAGCAGCAACCATGGAGTAATAGCATCATGAGTAGCAGCAACCGAGTAATAGCATCATGAGTAGCAGCAACCAAGGAGTAACAACATCATGAGTAGCAGCGACAGAGTAACAATATCATGAGTGGCAACAATCAAATAACAACATCATGAGTAGCAGCAACCGAGTAACGACATCATGAGTAGCCGCATCCAAGGAGTAACAACATCGATACTTAGAAAAATTTTGAACTCTAAAACATTACTCCTTAGTAGTAAGTCCTGCAAAAAGGCAACAAAATAAATAGTAACATTATATATATATATATATTTTTTTTAATATTTCTCTCTCTCTCTCTCTCTATATATATATATAGTGAGGGTGTAGAGGAAGAGTTCTCTGCGCTGATAACCTTCAAGCCAGATTTCTCAGAGAGATGTTTGATGAAATCATCCTTAGAGGCTGGGCGGTGGTATAATCTCAGGCGATTTCCATTTTCTATGAATGAATCACGTGTATCATCAATTGTAACTAGCCTAACTGTTCCATTATCAAATACAGTGTCCACCTCATAAGGTCCCATCCAGTGAGTATAAAGCTTTCCCTTAAAATCCTTAAAATGGGAGTCATAAAGTAATGCCCAGTCTCCCCTATGAAACACCTTGTTTTTTATAAACTTATCGTGCCATTTCACTCTCTGTTGCTGAATAGAAGTAGCCCTTTGGACAACCATTGAAAGGATTTCATCTACTTCATTAAGCTGGGCCAGTCGGTGTTTCTGGGCATCTGACAGATCCAAACCAACTTCAAGAGTTTTTTTGAGCATACCGATTTCAAATTCTATTGGAAACAACGGGGATTTCCCATAAACCAACTCAAATGGTGAAAACCCAGTTGTGTTTTGCCATGTTGTTCTATATGCCCAGAGAGCTTCAGGCATCTTCTGGGCCCAATACCGACGATGGTATGCCACAGTTTTTGTCAAGATATTTTCCAATGTCTTGTTTGTGCTTTCCACTTGTCCATTCGCCTGGGGGTGGTATGGAGATGTCACCCTGTGCTTGACCCCATATTTTTAAATAAGCTTTGCTATCATATATGATGCAAATTGTGCTCCTCCATCTGAAATAATATCTCTCGGAGTACCACAACGAGCAAAAATTTCTTCAAATAGAAAATCTAAAACCACCTGCTCTGTTGCTTTTGCAATAGCTTTGGCTTCTACCCACTTAGTCACGTAATCAGTGCAGACCAAAATGTGAACCTTTTGTTGAGAGGGTGGGTTGAAGGGTCCAATGAATTCAATAGCCCATTTCTCAAAAGGTTTGAGGACTATCGATGCTTGCAAAGGAATTTCATTAGCTCGACCGGGTTGCCCCATGCGCTGGCAACTATCACACCTCCTGACATAATTCTGCGCATCCCAAAAGATAGAAGGCTAGTAATATCCCATTTGTAGCACCTTATGGCTTATTCTTTTATCTGCAAAATTCCCCCCATAAGGGCCATCATGGGTAGCCTTCAATACTTCATAGATATCATCCTCAGATACACAACACCGAATCTTCTTATCGGCTCCTGTATGAAAGAGGTACCCTGCCATCCAAGAATATCAGGCACTATGATGCATAATTTTCCGCTGTTCACTATATGAAAAATGATGAGGCACCTTCATTGTAGCAAGATAGTTAGCAATATATGACCATAGAGGATTAGTAGAAATTGCAAAAATATGTTCATCGGGAAAACTATCTTCTATAGGTGTGCATTCATCATTGTTATCCATTCTAGACAGAAAATCAACAACTACATTATCTTTTCCTGGTTTGTCTACTATTGTGATATCAAATTATTGAAGCAATAGAAACCATCTTGTAATGCGACCAGGAGTGATCGGTTTATTCATCAAATACCTTATTGTTGCATGATCAGTATCTACAAAAGTAGGATACCTAGTGATGTAGTTCTAGAACTTGTTGATAGCATAGATGACAGCCAGGAATTCTTTTTTTGTCATTGTGTAATTCAATTCAGCAGGAATTAAGTTCTTACTGACATAGTAAACTGCATACATTGTTTTGTCTACCTGTTGTCCTAAGATCGCTCCTATTGCTTTCTGAGAAGCATCAACATTTATGTGAAATGGTAATGCCCAATTGGGTCCTCCAAGGATCAGAGCCTTGCAAACTAGCCCTTTGATTTTTCGTGAAAGCTACTTCACAGTCTTTAGTCCACAAGAATTTTGCATCTTTGGTTAGCAATTGAAAAATTAGATGTGCTATTTTAGCAAAATTTCCTATAAAGCGTCTGTAATAACCAGCACAACCAATAAAGCTACGTACCTGTGTGGGTGTCTTGGGTACCAGAAAGTACAATATTACCTCTACTTTGGTCGGATCAACTCGAATTATAGCAGCTGATAGAAAATGTCGCAATGCTATTCCTTCTTCCCTCATCATATGGCATTTTATTGTACTCATAGATACATGAGTCTGCTTACATATTTTGAGTACTTTTTCTAGATTTTCCAATCCTTCTTCAAATGAGTTTCCATATGGAGTAAAATCATCCATATATATTTCAATGATGTCATCGAATAAATCAGAGAAATTTCCTAGAATTCCCCTCTAGAAGGTTGTAGGAGCATTACACAGGCAAAATGGGAGGACCCTGTATGAAAAGGTCCCCCATGGGCATGTGAAAGTTGCTTTATCTTGGTCTTCCACGGTTATCTGGATTTGGTTATACCCGCTGAACCCGCCTAGGAAGGAAAATAACTTCTTCCCAGCCAAGGTGTCCAGGACTTGGTCAATGAATGGCAAAGGGAAATGGTATTTTTGAGCTGCCTTGTTTAGCTCCCTGTAATCTACGTAGATCCACCATTTACCATTCTTTTTGGGAACAATAACTAGCGGAGATACCCATTGGCTATCCGAGATGGGGTAAATGAAACCTACATCCAATAATTTCTATAATTCTTACAATGTTCTTTAGAGCAAGATTCATTCTCCATTGGGGCTATCTCATAGGGCAGAAATATTCCTTAATATAAATATGATGAGTACATAAGTTAGCAAGGAACCCCTTCATGTCGGTATAATACCAGGCAAAAACTTCCTGATGGTCTTGAAGGACTTTTAAAAGTTGTTTTTTTTGGGATTCTAACAAATCCGGGTTGATATTGAGTGTTTTCCGTGGTTCAATTTCAATTGGAATACTATCATGGGATGAAGTTACAAGAATGTCTTCAATTTCATCTTTTGGTTCGATGTTTTCTTGTCTCTCACAGCTCATAGCGGATTCTAAATTTTGATGAGTTGAATTGGAAACATAATCGGGATCATTAATAAAAGTGTTAATGGTATCGTCCTCAGTTTCTGTTTTAAATTGAAGGGCCTGCCCAATGGTAAGGATTGGTCTAACTTCTTCATTTTCCGGTTTAGGCTCTTCTATTGGTAGATGTTTTTGTCTGGCTAATATTTTTTCAGATGGGCTGGGTTTTGCATGGGGGTAGAGAGTAAGGTTCTTTGTAATCGTCCCATTTGATATAATTATATGCCCAGATCGATACCCTATGTAGGCTTCTGCAGTTGTGAGCCAAGGTCTTCCTAAGATCAATGGATGACCACCAATTGAAGATCGTGTCTGTAATACAAGGAGGTCCACAGGATAGTGCCATGAATCCACTGAAATAGTCACATCTTCCAGTTTCCCTATCGGTTTAATTGTAGACCTATCTGCTAGTTCCAAGATAGTAGGGGTTGGCTTAATGTTTCTGAGACCTAATGCATTCATTGTTTAGGAGGTAATAATATTGATGGCAACACCCAAATCTACCAATACATTTGGGATTTCAACCCCATTGATTTATACTGTTAGAATTGGGTTTCCCGGATCTCCATATTTACAGGCATATTTTTTCCTAGCATGATGTCGGATAGTCTACCCATCACATGAATGGTTAACGGATCCCTTGGTTTCTTCCCAGGTTTCTTAGAGCAGTAATATTTGAGATTTTTTGCATATATAGGTACATCCCTCATAGCCTGGAGTAGGGGTATTTTGACAAAAATATTTTGCAATTCCCCCAGGAAGTCAAACTCTGCTTAAGGGTTTTGTTTATGCATGGTTAATCTTTTAGGATATGGCGGGGTGATCTTACGACCTTGGTTAAGAACAGGTTGGGGAGGTGTTTGGTTTGTCATGTTTTGGTCTGATTTATCCCCAAATATCCTCTGTTCTGGTTCGATAACTTCAGTGTCAATTTGTTCTATGATAATAGGTGAAGTGGGAGCATTTACTACTCGCCCAGATCGTAAGTTTATCTCATTAAGTCCTACGGTAGAAATGCTATAAGATGGAAGGTTAACAATGTATGTTTGTTGGACCCCTTTATTATTAGGATTAGGGTTGGGCTGGATAGGAAGCTGGGGTCGAAGAGATGGGATGCCTGGAGGTACATTGGAGGGCAATTGAAGTTGCTGTTGAGGCATAGATTGGGAAAATTTCCCAATAGGAGAGGGTCCACGCTAGTTCTAATTCCATGAAGGATTCAAACTTCTCTGGGGAACCCATTGTTGCCAAGGGAATATTGATATTGAGACCACATAGGTGAAAAACGTACAGACTGGGGACCCATATTAAAATTATTAAAATATTGGGATGGGTCCTGAGGCATACCTAGATTCATAGCTAGTGGTCGAGGTTGCCATGGCTTTTTTGGTCCCATAAAGTATAGTTTATCTACCACATTTTCTTCACTTGCCCCTTGAAAAACTGCCTTCAGTCCTGGCAAGGAAGGGCACGATCTAGTCACATGAGTATGTTCACAAATTGCACAGGATTCCACCATGTTTAATGGGCATTCTTTCAAAGGATGCTTCTTTCTGTACTGTGGACAGAATATAACCATAGCCTTCTCTAACTCTATTTGTTTTTGTTTTGCTTGCAGAATGTCCATTTGGGCGGATAATGTGCTTAGGATGTCGGTCCTTAGGTTATCCAGTAGGTTTTTCATTTATGCCTTTGTAAATCCCCCACCAGAAGTCTTTGATGACTGAATTTCTTGTCCACCCCTTGTAGCCCCCCGTGAACACTGAATGCACAATTCACAGATAGTGTCGAAGTCCTCTTTTGAAATGTCCCCCTTTCCTACTATGTTCAGAAGTTGCAGGGAATCTTCCCTTAGTGCCCAGAGAAGAATGATCTTCAGAATATCTTTATACAGGTAACTATGGCCTGATATCTACAGTATATATTTGAATCGCTCCAGAAAATATTCCATGTTCTCGTTCTCTTTTTGTACAAACTTAAAGATTTCCTCCTTAATGTAACGGGATTTACAGTAATCTTGGTATTTCTCCAAAATGATTTCTTTCATCGCATCCCATGAGGAAATAGTATTTCCTCTTAAACCCATGAACCATCGCAGGGCTGTCCCTTTTAAAGTAGGAGGAAATATTTTTAGCTTCTGAGCATTGCCGATATAATCATACCCTTGACAAACAATTTTTAATTCGAAGAGGAATGTATCGGGGTCTTCTAAAGAAAGCCCATGAAAATTTGGCAGATTTGTTAAAGGAATGCGCTTCATTAGTGCATCACCTATAATTTTTCCAATTGGAAAATCAATAGAATAACTTGTAGGTGCCATAAATATCCTCCAATGCTCACTCGGGATTTCAACTGGTTCTGCTACTGGTACTTGGGGTGATTCGACTATAGGAGGTTTCACAGCACTCTGCTGGTCTCGTGGTGACGCAAAATCTTTCAGGAAATCTCTTTCCAAATCAGAATTACTTAATTCGATTGCAGGAGGCTTCGCAACACTCCCTTGGTCTCGTGGTGACGAAAACCCTTTCGGAGGTTCTTCTTCCCAATTGGAATTGCTCAGTTCTTTTGATACTCTGATTGTTATTTATTCCCCTTTTGCTGATGGCAGGGATGTCTCCTCCACTGATACTTTATTTATTACTACTTCTATTGTCGAAAGGGTTTCCTATGGTACCATCGATGGCACTGGTTGCTCAACCCACTGCCCTTCGGACTTCATTTGCACGCTTACCCAATCAGCAGCATAAGAAGATGCCTCAGACTCAACCTTTGTGATGATCTCCTGAATATATGTCTTCCTTCCCAGATCCCTTCCTTTCTTTGGGGGTCTTCCTCTGCCCCTCTTATTCAAATCTTTGTTCATACAATTGGTGGGAAGAATTCATTAAAGTAAAAGAAGAGCTTAGGACCCATAGCAGGACATATAACTTCCTCCCCGAGATGAGAGAGTAGGTTTAAATAGAAAATCAAATAAATTAAAATAAAATCAAGTTCAGGATGTGAAGTAGGGTGAACAAATACCCTCCCTAGGACGAGAAGTTGGCCCTTTCAAAAAAAAAAATAAATAAATAAAAAAGCAGAAAAGTTGAATGCTATGCTCAGGACTTAGAGCAGGGTAATGGATTCCCTCCCTAAGATGAGAGATCGGTTCTAAAAAAAAATAGAAAAACAAAGAAAACAGAGCACTACGCTTAGGACTTGGACTAGGGTAACAAATACCCCCCCAAGACGAGAGATTAGTTTTAAAGACAATGAAAAAGTGAGAAAACGGAACACTACGCTCAAGACTTGGAGCATGGCAATAAATTCCCTCCCCAAGATGAGAGATAAACCCTTAGATCAATTGCAGATCGTGTTCTTGCACCTTGTTAGCCTTCCCCAACAACGGTGCCAAAATGTTGGTGTCGAGAAGTGAAAAATATTCAAACCCTTTTTCCACATAAATTATCAATTCGGGTGCATTATCTATTTCAAGACTAATGCACACAGTATATGCAAGAGAAATGACATAATCTAATATTGAATCACAGGCCTTAATTAATGGAAACACACAAACTACTGTAACAAAAATTAAACATGGATTGTAGAATTAAAAAGGCATTCACAGAAATTATAGATTATATTGGAACAACAGTTACAAAATTAAACCAAAATATGAAATCAACAAAAGGAAGATAACACAACACCTGATCAGAAGAGTGGGCCCAACTCTCTAATCAAGGCTGCGGCAAACTCACAACTTACAAATGGAACAACAAAACGCTGTGCATTCAATTAATTGAAAATTCTTCTGTTACAAATCTATCTCTTTCTGCTTAACCCTGATTCACAACCCTAAGGCCCTCTTTATACAAATGTTCAGGAAATCGTATATTTCCTCTAACAACTAAATATCTACAATTACACATTTGTTACAACAACAAACTAGTTGTCAAAAGGAAACCACACAAATCCTAAAATAGCGCTGGGGTAAGACGGAGTCTATTGCACTATTGTAGCAGGTTGAGATAACACTGAGAGTTAGGAGTTTCTCCGTGGCTCACAGTTGTAATCCTTTTACTTTTTCCAAATCTGTGAAAATACTGAAGTTAATACTTGCAAAGGTAAAACCTCCACGACTATTACTTCATTAATCAAATATTCCATGTAAGATATTGGGAAGGGGTTTACCTTGTGTGTTTTAGAACAATTAATGATACAAAGAGATAGAAAGGTGGGAAAAAATGGGAGAGAAAAGTATACAGATTTGGTACCCAACACTACATGCGGAGGGTCCCTACAAGCCTCAACATTATCATAGCTATCTCCCAAGTTGGATCCATAAAACTTAGATTTGGTGTTGGTGTAGTCCGACCTCATATGTAGCACAAACTCCACATATATATGCTTTGCAAAGTAAATGAGTACCTAGTCATGGTGGAGGAATTGGCCCAAGGATCCAATGAATTGATCATAAAAAGAGGGGTGAGATCAACATTCTTAAAATATTTGAGCGGAATCAGACCAATATGTCTAGCATGACAGTCTAGAGGTATGTCAAAAAACTCCCCACGAAAACCAATGCCCTTGGTTGTGTCTTTCACATCCTCCCTATTATGTGGGACTCTAAACTACAGCCTCCTAATCCTATGTATGGAGTTTAGGAGGTGGTTCTATGGTCCCTCCCTCTGTTGTCTCAATCAACCTATTGATGCTCTCAAGCATCAAATAAAAACTATGCCTAGTAGGCGAACTAGAGTATATTTTACCCAACCCTCATGTGATCCATGTACGTTGGGCCCTAACATCCTCAACTATTATACTAACTGTAGTGTCATTCCATGGAGGGATCAAAATTGCACTGTGATCCTCAGCTTTCTCCTGTTTAGGGTCTGCAAATCATAAAAATAATTTAACATATATAAAAAACTAGAAGCATAAGAACATATACATTAAATTCAAACACGTCATTGAAGACACTTTAAAAATTAAAGAGAATTTCAAGGCATAAAGACATAAAGTTTAAAAAGGATTTAAAGATGCATGAGGTGTACCTGCAACTGCTGAAGAAGGTCCACTATCTCGAACAGGAACATCAAAAAAATATAAGCACTGCCTCAAACACTCCGACTAGCATCAAAGGCCAGATCTATGAGTGGAACACACACTCTGGTTGGGCTACATGACCTATCACGAGCTTGACCATGTGTAGCATATCTCCCCACACTACGATGACCTGCAGTTGGGGGGATGTAGGGGATGCCTCTGCATATTACATGTAATACATATAAACTATGTTAGGTCCCTATAATACTAGTGCAACCCCTTATTGTTATTGTTAGTGTTTCCCTCTTATTGTTATTGTTGTGCACTTACATTATTATTGTTATGTAGGCTCTGATTATATCGTGACCCCTTAGACTCCTATATATAGAAAGTAGGTTTTCTCATTTGTATCATCCAAGAATTGTTCATTTATGTAATGTAAATGAGGTTTCCCCTTAGAAGAGGCTGATTTATAAGTCGTTGAGTTACCTTTTCTTCTATTTTGTGAGTTGGTTGCATAACAAACCAATCCAAGAAAAAAATGTTGACTAAACTATTATATATAATACATATAAACTAATCTAAGAAAAAAAATGTTGACTTAAAAAGAATGTTGACAAGAAAAACCATTTCTAAACTCGAGTAGAATTATCTAGCCTAAAGTCCTAAACTTTAGAGTCCCTTTTTTGATAATTTATCTACCAAAGTATTGAGTTCCATGTAAATATAATTGAAAGAGGTGATCAAATCTAACTTCACACTTTTTCCAATTTCTAGATAATGCATTTTATTCATAGAGCACAAATATGTAAAAATATGTAAAAAAATGATTTTTTTTTTTTTGGTAGTTTAGTGTAATCCTAATCTTTTCATTTTTTTCTCCTCCCATCCCACCCACGAGTTTCAAACCGGGGACCTTGCATACAGAGTGCCTTAACAGCGCACCCCATCACTGACTACTCTACACCACATGGGAAAAAAAAAATAAAAAAAATTAAATTAAATATTTTATTTTGCAAAACTAATCAAATTTCATGCCAACCAAATACTTCGTAAGACAATTTCTTATAATGTCTGACTTTGACACATGACATGTATGAGGTGCAAGCACACGAAGACAATGTTTCTAGTACAACACACTACATAAGGAAACAATATGGTACAAATTAGAAATGAGTCAAGATGCTTCTATTCACTTTAAATTCACTTTTAATCATAGATTTAATGTATCAATGATGCATTATTGAAACTTGAACTTATATATAGTTATATAATTATATAGTTAAATATGTGTGTGTGTGTGCGTGTGTGTGTTATTATACTTATATCTAGTTAACATAATTAGATATAGGTTTAGATTATAATTTTTGTTTTGGAATTGTTGCTCCAAGTGTCTTATTATTGTCTGCCATAATTACTTATAGTTCATAATTAGTTATTCTACCATACCTCACTCATATTAGATTAGTTTGATGCTGCGTCTAATTAAATAAAATCTATTGTTAATATAGGAAGTGTAAATTATAAAATCATTACTCAACTAATAAGTTTAATAAAGTTAGGAAATAAGAGATATAGCTACATATCATTAAATTCAAATAATTCTACAAATATGAGTAGTGGGAATTTTAAGGACAATTATGGTTGCATGATTGGCTTCATCTAATTTTTATTGATTTAATGGTTTGGGCTAAAGTTAAAGACATTTTTGAGTAAAAAATCTCTTTGTTTATATTTTTTCATGTTTATTTGAGAAAAATATAGCAAATTAAGATTAATATATGACATCATTTATTTTGCACACATTCAATGTGCTCATCTAAAACCAAGGAATTGGAGAATTATCTAACTAATAGAGAAGCAATGTATAAGAAACAAAAAGGGTTTGATGTAAATATACATGATTTTAATATAGCTATTTGTAAACCTTATTCTCATGTGAAGCTCTTAGAATCTGAATTACATAGGATGTGACTCACTTATTTAAATGTGTCAAGGCCTAATTTGAGTAAAAGAGCCTCTACATTTCAACATTGCACACTTTTGCCTATACCTTTCTAACTATTTGCTCCTTGGGAATACTTTCGTGATAAAAAATGATGAAATCATACAAAGAGATTTGCATTTATAATAATAAACTTCACAAAAATAACCCGTGATGTTATTTTCTCAAATATGAAAAATGAGTATATTTTAGTTTAAATTGTTATTTTTTCTTATTATTATATATGATTGCATACATTCTGAAATATTATGTAAATTTTTGCAATGTTTTCTAATTTTGTGAAAGATTTATTAATATTTTACAGTGTTTTATAAATTAGTGAAAAAGTCACCAAGATTTAAAAAAAGATTTTATAAATCACCAAAAGATTGCCAAAAAACTATATTATTGATAAAATAACATATACATTTTTTTATGTACCATGAAGATTTACTCATTTATTATGCATATAAATTTTGGAAAGTTTCTTAAAGTTTTCTATAGATTACAATTGAATCTATATTCTAACCCTAGCCCTAACCCTAACTTTTAAAATATTATCATGATATTAGTGGATAAAATCCTTTTATAATACATCATCATCATAACAAAAAAAACATTTATTATTATATTATTAACAACATATTTTCATATTATATTTTGATTATAGATATTAGTATTATTTATTAATAATTGTGTTTCTATATTATATTTAGATAATTAATCCATATAAATTAATATTAATATTATATTAAAAAATTAGATTTAGAGTATTTGATGAGTTTGTCTCCATTTTTCTTATACTTATATACATATATACATTTTCTATATATATATTTACCATTATCGTGAAGATATATTTTCTTATGGATTTGAAACCTTAATAGCCTTCAAACATCATTGTGTGGAGAATCTAAACTCTTTATCCCCAATTTTGTATAAATTTCTTCAAGAATAATATTTATTAGTTGTTAGAAATTAATGGAGAAAGTTCGGTTAGGATAGGATTGAGATTCTAATTCTAGATCTCAGATCCTAATATTCAGGGAGTGCACTACTACATGTGGGGGTGTTTTAAGACAATATTTAAGACAATTTTACAGTGAATTGTCTTAATTAGAGACAAAAATAAAATTGTGTATCGTCTTAAGTATTGTCTTTAAGCGGGTGTCTCAAATTTAGTGTCTCAAACAATTGTCTCAAAATTACTGTCTCAAACAATTGTCTCTATAAAGACAATATAGAACACATATTATTATTGTCTCTATAAATACATAGGCGTTATTGTCTTTTAAGAGACAATTTCATTTGTCTCTCTAGAGACAATTTCATTTGTCTACAATTTGTCTCTATAGAGACACTTTCATTTTTGTCTTTGTAGAGACAATAACATTTGTATCTTTATGGACAACAGCTGAGATCAAAAATTTATTGTCTCTATAGAGACTATATGTCCATAATTCAAACTATTGTCTCTCTAGAGACGATATGAAAAAATATTTAAAAAAAATAAACAAATCATTTTAAATGTTATTTTAAGGTGGTTTCAACATTTCAAGTTCCCAAATAGTGATTTTAATTACCTTAAAATCTGTTTTTTATGGAAAGAAAAAATAAATTCCATTTTTTTAAAAGCTAACAATAGTCATTTTAAATCTAAGTGAATAAACAATTTCCCAAAACTTAACAATTCTGGAAAGCAACCTTGAAAATAATAAGGCATCACACTTATATTCATTGAAAATAAATTCATGCCATTGAATTTGAACATGCAAGATCCTCATAATTTGGAACTTCATTTCATGACTATTATGAGGTAAAAGAAAAATGTACAATATTTCTCCATCTTACAAAGAGAGTTTAATCTCTGACATATAAATCGAAAAGGTTGAATCACATTAAATGCTGGAAAAATAAATTCATATCCAGTGGTTAGCTCCACCATTTAAACACCTTTGTATAATTGTAATTGGCTTCCTTGATAACAAAAAATAGCAAAAATGTATATGCATCCGAATGTACAATTGATTGCCCAATTTACACTTAATTTCAGTGTTGTCATAACATAGATCTGTGTTAAATATCAGCCTCGAATCAATTAAATATCAAAGATCGGAACTAGCAGCTCCCAAATTGCTACCATAGAATTTTGCTGCAAATGAAAGCCTACAACTCCTTAAAATTATATTTGTAAGGAAAGCAAGTAAAACAAGATTAGTTTCATAACTCACTCCAATTCCTGTTGCTGCTGTGGAGTATGTCTATGATAATGCTTCCATGCTGACTATTATCTTAAACATTGTCTTAAAACACCCCCACATGTAGTAGTGACAATTGCCAGGGAGGTCTTGAATTATTAATCCCGATGGCTGCCTCTTGCAATTCACCGGATTGAGTTCTCCACTAAACTGTCTGCTTAAACATCCACGATGGCCCAAACTCCTGCATCAATCTGCTGGCACAACCTTAAGAAATAGAATTCTCTAACTGGACCAAGCGGTGAGAGAACATGGCGCAACTCCATATTCATCTATTATGACATGACATTCAATATTTCTAATGAGGTTCAATATTTTGATAAAGAAATTAGTATAATTCGCTTCACAAATATAAAAACAATCCTAGAGACTATTACTAAGCTTTAGAAAAGTAAAAAAAAGATAACACACCATTTGGAGTTGGCCGTTCATGGTACCCCCTACACCATCGCATAAGACATCCAAGGTCGTGGCTCTGGAAAAAATTGATGATAACATTTTGGAACAACGGTTTTGAATTGTATATGAAAGTTCAGTCAATTAGTTCAACAGTGTGTACAGTAGCAGTAGTCAGAAATTACCAATGAAGTAGGCACGGAGATGAAATGGTGGTTGTTTTCTTACATACCGAATTCATAGATATCTCATAGATAAGAACTGGAAAAAATTAGATCACAATACTTTAGAAACACACAAGAATTTAAAGTACCTACATTTTCCTATGGGATTTGAATATTTACTTTTACAAGTTAACCATGACTCAAACAGTTAGAATTTCACATCTATCCCATTACATAAAGTATCTCTAGAGTGTGGGCAAAGGCCAACAGAATTATAGAAAGGATATATCTCATAACGCACTATGCAGCTTTGACTCCAATACTGAAATCCAACGTATTCAGGATAAGATTTGAATATTTTATTGGTCGAGAATGACATACATGTTGTGCAGTCATGAGTAGGATATATTAGGTGACTGTAGGTGACACTGTTTGTTGGGATGAGGAGAATGTAGGAATCAAGCCGTGGCCAATGATGATAGAACAACCACCATGTGCTAAAGGAAGGGGTCTTCCCATCCCCTTACTTAGAAGGTATCGTTATTAAAAATAAAAATAAAAATGATTTAATTAGAAGAAAATTTTGATTTTGTACAATTTGCAGTCATGAGTAGGATATATTAGGTGACTGTAGGTGACACTGTTTGTTGGGATGAGGAGAATGTAGGAATTAAGCCGTGGCCAATGATGATAGAACAACCACCATGTGCTGAAGGAAGGGGTCTTCCCATCCCCTTTGTTTTTTTAATGTGATTGAATTCACATACATTTTTTGTTTAATGACTTTGAAGAACCTTTAAGTCAAGCAGGGTATGAGATTAGGATATAATATCAAAAAGATCAGCTCATTGTAAACAAGAAGAATGACCCAACAATAGTGTTTCTCATTCAACAAGATTTTGGTAACGACATTCCTCCCAAGATTACAACAACAACCAAGTACAAATAAACTTGGAATTTTTTGGATATGGCATATAGTGAAAGGGGGAGCAACATTGATCCAAAGTGTATTGAAGTTGTTGTGATGGGAGAACTAAAAGATTTTGATATCATAAAAGTAATTGCAGAAGTTGTGAAAGAGTCTGCATAAGGAAAGGAAGATATACAAGACAAGGAGACTACAATTGTCGTAAACAATATAATTGAAGAAAATTTAGAAGAAAAAAATGATTTTGTACAATATGCAGTCATGAGTAGGATATATTAGGTGATTGTAGTGACACTGTTTGTTGGGATGAGGAGAATGTAGGAATCAAGCCGTGGCCAATGATGATAGAACATCCACCATGTGCTGAAGGAAGGGGTCTTCCCATCCCCTTTACTTAGAAGGTATCATTATTAAAATAAAAATAAAAATGATTTAATTAGAAGAAAAAATTGATTTTGTACAATATGCAGACATGAGTAGGATATATTAGGTGACTGTAGGTGACACTGTTTGCTGGGATGAGGAGAATGTAGGAATCAAGCCGTGGCCAATGATGATAGAGCAACCACCATGTGTTGAACATCTTTTATGCAGATACACATGTCAAGGATGAAATTAAAATTTCCTTTGCAACAACAACAACAGGTGAGAAGAATCTTGTACTAAAAGTTGAATTTGATTATGAACCTAAATCAACATTTCTTGTGGAGGCTTACAAGGTCAAAGTATGTTGAAGTTTAAAGTGAATATTGAAAAGCTATCATAACTACAACAGAAGACGGAACAAAGTAACGAAGGAAACCATAAGAGTTATTGAAGCTTTTGCAACAATGGAAGAAGATATGAAAGAAAATGAATATATGATTTTCAATCTTGTAGAGGTTGACAAATATGTTCAATTAATAGTAATTGAAGTGCATGCATATGCAGAAGAAGAATTAGATAAAGAAAACAAAGAAAAATTATATAGAATATAAAGCTTGGAGAAAAAGGAAGAAAAACCCTATGCAACATAGAGTTGGGGACAACCTGCACCAACCTGTAGAAGTAAAATCAACATTTTAATTAATCTCAAGTGTCGAAGGCCTAGCTAAGACTTAGACCAACAAGAAATCATGGTCTTAATTAGGGGGAAGTGTTGAAATGTGTTAATTCCTCCTAGCTATCATATAGTTTCTAGAAGAGTGTTAAATTAGGAAGAGTTAGTCATTCATGTGTGAGCTAATATTATCATATTTATTATTAGCATTCTAAAGGTATTAAGGGGGGGGGGGGGGTGTGTTGGAATGTGTTAATTACTCATGGTTATCATTTAGTTTCTAGAAGAGTGTAAATTTAGGAATAGTTAGTCATGTATGTGTGAGCTAATATAATTTGCATATCTATTATTAGAATTCTAAAGATATTTCTATAGGATTCTCCATAATAGTTTTGAGGCTACTTAATCAATGTATCCCGAATCAATTCAATGAATTCGAATTAGAGAGATGCATCTCTATTACTGGATATAGGAAAATATGGCAGGCTTTGACTGGAATAGTTGCTATATACGCTGTCTTTTTCTAATATATTTTGACAGTCTACAGGATTTATATATTTTTCTTCAATTTTGTGGTATCCAAAATATGCCTTGTAGGAACTGGAAAAGATGGATTTTACTGACATAAACAAAGATGTAATATTCTTTTAGCAATATTTGTGTTCACTATTTTTGTTTGAGAATTTCTTTAGAAAATGAAGGATGACATAACAGAAAAGATAACAAATCTGTGATATATGTACTATCTTATATTTTCTTCTTAAAAAAAATCAAACCTTTTTCAAAATGAATGTATGAAACTCTTTAGTTTAATGAATGTATGAAACTGTTAAATTTCGAAAATGCCCTTCAATCCCTTCAATATTAATATTTCAAACGTAAATTATGTTTGAATGATAGTGTAGACAAACCTCAATTCTTAATCTCACGTTCTCAACCCGCAGTTGTCACTCTTCCAAAGGCATCTCCGTGAGAATCGTAGGTCCTCCACAATTGTAAGTTGTAACAGCTGTTGTTCGTCATTGCTTCTTTAAGAGATTGGTTTTTCATTAGAAGTCTTTTGTGCTCCCCCCTCAATCCCGATTTTAAAAATTTCTGCTATACAAATTAGAAAAACTCAAGTTTAAAAATATGTTTCCATACTACAATTAGCTCCAAATAAGCAATATATATTTTCCTGAGACAAGTTCCATCCAACCTAGCTAGCAGAAATAATTGTCCTCATATTTTTTTTAAAGATTGGAGATTATTATTATCTTTCAAAATAGTAAAAAAATATGTTACACAATATCCAAAAAGCAAAAGGATGTTTTGTTGACAAAGGATTATCCACATATATTCTAGTTTTCTTACATTTGGGAGAGGAAAGGAATCAGGCTTGGTCTTATTATTGTCCAAATCTGGGTGCTGCTGCACATTTTCTCTAGATACTTTATATTTAGAATTGGCCACCATACGACTTTGAGTTGCTCAACTTATGTCCCTGCTCCCTGACAACCTGAATTTGAGTATTCCTTTCCAATTCCCCCCTCTCTTTCTTTGTTTCTGGCTCACAGAAAGCACTGATATCCCTCGCTAGATTCCTCTGCTTAGGTGATTTCTTTATTTTGTTGGGTCGTTTTATTGTACATTGTTTTCCACCAGCATCATAATAATCATCATATCCATTGTTCTTAGACTTTTCAGTTGCATGAGGGTCTACATCGAAAGAAAATAATGTCATGAATGATCACAATTCAAAAATCATAACAAATAACTTAATAGCCACAAAATAGAGTATGCATTATGGAATCAAGCCACAAAAATATTAAGAAGCTGGAAGGCAAGAGTAACTTACTCCCATTATCATCCATGACATCGAAGATCTTTATTTCCAATCATATAAAACAAGCAGAAAACAATTTATTCACAACAAGCTCACAATCAAAGTATATATACCAAAATTAGAAACTGCAATCACACATCAATTTCTTACAAAGACTAACCATTATCTCCTTTTCATATTCAGGGTTTTTCTCTTCCTCAATGTTCTGGAAGATGAGATATCACTTGGTCATGGAACAAAACCAATTTCTTCCATGACCAATTGATATGATATATCTCAGCTTCAAGCATGTTGAGGAAGATACCAAAATCTACACACATTTGAAGACTACATGAGATATTTCTATTGAAGTCGTTTGGATCGACAAAAAGGCCCACTCATCAAGTGGGGGTGAAGGGAGTGCATTTTCATCATTTGCAATTGCAGGTGAAACAGAATCTGGCAAGGTAACTGCGACATGCAAAATAATGTATATGAAAAAAACAAAATATTTAAAAACAAAATCCTTGGTAGTAGAACATAGGGAAAACTTAGGTAACTGCTTTGGCACAATACCATACCTAAACTTGCAGCTACAACAATATTTTCAGTGGTCTTCATCCATTCATCTGCAATATCTTTCCAGCCATTGCAATACATCATACCAAAGCAGTAAGCACATTTACGCCTTTTAGTGTTCACTTAGGTAGGTCTAAGTCAGATTAAATAAACCAGAATCGAAGCCATAAAGCCATAAAGAAGTTGCTGCGACTAAAACTACATTTTTGCATAACCAATTCTTGGATTTCACCATTAGATTATCCATGCTTTCAACATTGAACCAGAAGGTTTTGGCTTAAAATACCGGATAAGTCTCTTCACCATATACCAAATTTCTTTTGCATTGTGTTTCTGCAACTGATTAAATTGTTTCCCTATCTGAGTTTCCTGAATGGAACACACCATTGCAAAACATGTTGATTATTGAACAAATTGGAAGAGGGGTGTTTGACTTCAAATGACACGTAAAAGAACACCTCCAAACCCAAAAGAGAGAGAACTCTGTTTAACTCTGTTTGTCTATGAATGAAAAAGCATACCTTGAGGGTTTCCACTGTGAGTTGAATCAATTCCAATCTTCTCAAGCACTCATACAACTCAGTAACAGGCTGCAACACAAAAGAGGATTGACTATGGAGAGAGACAAATAAACACACCCATCAAAGGAATATTGCTTGCAATAATTGACTCAATAAAACTATCAGATATTTAACTTATAAGAAACACTACCGTATATGGGTTTGCAATAATTTCTCTGATCTTGAAGACCTCTTTGAGAGCTGGGGATCCATCCTCAATTTCTTTGCTGAGGGCTTTGGCCTCATCATAGTTGTAATCGCTAATCCTAATCCCATCTGTCTCACCAATGCCGAGGTTTTCCTTGTCACTGTTTTTGTCATGGCAACCCGTGATACCCTCCTCTGCATCCTCATCATCAATAATTTCATCATGGGGTTTAGCCAAAGTAACAGAAGTACAGTCACAACACTTGACAAAACTATTTACATTTTTCTATTTTTTCAAAGGTTTCACTATTCCAATACGTCCATACAAAAAAAATTCTTACACATATTTCTCTTGACTACACTTCTACAGTTAGATATCTACCGTAAATTCTACAATCCCCTCAAAAAAAATAAGAGAAAACTTGCAATACATTGATTCAAAAAATGAAAATTAAAAAGCACCAGAGGGCCCAACTTCTATGGCTACACCCAGGTTCTCTTTTGCCACTCAGGAAGTATTTTCTCCTTGCGATGCTGGAACTCGAAACTCAGTAGTTTGCAGACCTTTACCAACTTCCTAGTCTTAAAAACTTGATCTCAGGCTCAGGAAATCCATCCTATTAACTTTGACCTGTAGAACTAATAACTCTGCTTCCATGTTTGCCAACTTCTTATCCATCTTGCTCTGCAACCATTCACACCACTTTTTCAGCCACTGAAAACTGTTTCCAAATTTACATGAAATAATTAGAAACTTGATAGGATTAAATCCGCAAATCACATTGTTCTGAATCGTTGCAAAAATGGAAAAGTTAAAAATAATAAAATACGATAATTCTACCTTTCTCCATAAAAATTATTCATGATTATAAATCATTTGATTATATATATACATATCTTGGAGGAGAAATATAAATATTGTGATTCATCCACATTGTCAAAAACAAAGCTTGAAGTCTCTTTTTTTTTCTCAAAAATAAAATTATACTTGTCATTAATATATAAAAAAATTATATTATGTATATGCATTATAATGCTTTAAAAATAGGCTAAAACAACCATCAAGAGAAAATCAAAATTTAGTGTTCACTTAGGTAGGTCTGAGTCAGATTAAATAAACCAGAATCAAAGCCATAAAGCCATAAAGAAGTTGCTGTGACTAAAACTACATTTTTGCATAACCAATTCTTGGATTTCACCATTAGATTATCCATGCTTTCAACATTGAACCAGAAGGTTTTGGCTTAAAATACCGGATAAGTCTCTTCACCATATACCGAATTTCTTTTGAATTGTGCTTCTACAACTGATTAACTTGTTTCCCTATCTGAGTTTCCTGAATGGAACACACCATTGCAAAACATGTTGATTATTGAACAAATTGGAAGAGGGGTGTTTGACTTCAAATGACACGTAAAAGAACACCTCCAAACCCAAAAGAGAGAGAACTCTGTTTAAATCTGTTTGTCTATGAATGAAAAAGCATACCTTGAGGGTTTCCACTGTGAGTTGAATCAATTCCAATCTTCTCAAGCACTCATACAACTCAGTAACAGGCTGCAACACAAAATAGGATTGACTATGGAGAGAGACAAATAAACACACCCATCAAAGGAATATTGCTTGCAAGAATTGACTCAATAAAACTATCAGATATTTAACTTATAAGAAACACTATCGCATATGGGTTCGCAATAATGTATCTGATCTTGAAGACATCTTTGAGAGCTGGGGATCCATCCTCAATTTCTTTGCTGAGGGCTCTGGCCTCATCATAGCTGTAATCGCTAATCCTAATCCCATCTTTCTCACCAATGCTGCTATTTGCCTTGTCACTGATTTTGTCATGGAAACCCGTGATACCCTCCTCTGCATCCTCATCAGTAATAATTTCATCATGGGGTTTAGCCAAAGTAACAGAATTACAGTCACAACACTTGACCAATTGAAAAAAAATGTAAAGGAAATCTGTTTAAATCTGTTTGTCTATGACTGAAAAAGCATACCTTTAGGGTTTCCACTGTGAGTTGAATCAATTCCAATCTTCTCAAGCACTCATACAACTCAGTAACAGGCTGCAACACAAAAGAGGATTGACTATGGAGAGAGAAAAATAAACACACCCATCAAAGGAATATTGCTTGCAAGAATTGACTCAATAAAACTATCAGATATTTAACTTATAAGAAACACTACCGTATATGGATTTGCAATAATGTCTCTGATCTTGAAGACCTCTTTGAGAGCTGGGGATCCATCCTCAATTTCTTTGCTGAGGGCTCTGGCCACATCATAGTTGTAATCGCTAATCCTAATAACATATGTCTCACCAATGCCGCTGTTTGCCTTGTCACTGTTTTTGTCATGGAAACCAGTGATACCCTCCTCTGCATCCTCATCATTAATAATTTCATCATGGGGTTTAGCCAAAGTAACAGAAGTACAGTCACAGCACTTGACCAATTGAAAAAAATGTAAAGGAACTCTGTTTAACTCTATTTGTATATGACTGAAAAAGCACACCTTTAAGGTTTCCATTGTGAGTTGAATCAATTCCAATCTTCTCAAGCACTCATACAACCTCGAAGCCAATTTATGACTAAAGAAGGTTATTTCACTTGGGGGAACAAATAAACACTTTTACACATCAAGATATTGCTTGCAAGAATTGACTCAATAAAACTATCAGATATTTAACTTATAAGAAACACTACCGTATATGGGTTTGAAATAATGTCTCTGATCTTGAAGACCTCTTTGAGAGCTGGGGATCCATCCTCAATTTCTTTGCTGAGGGCTCTGGCCTCATCATAGCTGTAATCGCTAATCCTAATACCATCTGTCTCACCAATGCCGCTGTTTGCCTTGTCATTGTTTTTGTCATGGCAACCTGTGATACCCTACTCTGCATCCTCATCATCAATAATTTCATCATGGGGTTTAGCCAAAGTAACAGAAGTACGGTCACAACACTTGACCAATTGAAAAAAATGTAAAGGAAATCTATTTAACTCTGTTTGTCTATGACTGAAAAAGCACACCTTTAAGGTTTCCACTGTGAGTTGAATCAATTCCAATCTTCTCAAGCACTCATACAACTCAGTAACAGGCTGCAACACAAAAGAGGATTGACCATGGAGAGAGACAAATAAATACACCCATCAAAGGAATATTACTTGCAAGAATTGACTCAATAAAACTATCAGATATTTAACTTATAAGAAACACCATCGTATATGGGTTCACAATAATGTCTCTGATCTTGATGACCTGTTTGAGAGCTGGGGATCCATCCTCAATTTCTTTGCTGAGGGCTCTGGCCTCATCATAGCTGTAATCACTAATCCTAATCCCATCTGTCTCACTAATGCTGCTGTTTGCCTTGTCACTATTTTTGTCATGGAAACCCGTGATACCCTCCTCTGCATCCTCATCATTAATAATTTCATCATGGGGTTTAGCCAAAGTAACAGAAGTACAGTCACAACACTTGACCAATTGAATTTTTTTTTAAAGGAACTCTATTTAAATCTGTTTGTATATGACTGAAAAAGCATACCTTTAGGGTTTCCACTGTGAGTTGAATCAATTCCAATCTTCTCAAGCACTCATACAACTCAGTAACAAGCTGCAACACAAAATAGGATTGACTATGGAGAGAGACAAATAAACACACCCATCAAAGGAATATTGCTTGCAAGAATTGACTCAATAAAACTATCAGATATTTAACTTATAAGAAACACTACCATATATGGGTTCACAATAATGTCTCTAATCTTGAAGGCCTCTTTGAGAGCTGGGGATCCATCCTCAATTTCTTTGCTGAGGGCTCTGGCCTCATCATAGCTGTAATCGCTAATCCTAATACCATCTGTCTCACCAATGCTGCTGTTTGCCTTGTCACTGTTTTTGTCATGGCAACCTGTGATACTCTACTCTGCATCCTCATCATCAATAATTTCATCATGGGGTTTAGCCAAAGTAACAGAAGTACAGTCACAGCACTTGACCAATTGAAAAAAATGTAAAGGAAATCTATTTAACTCTGTTTGTCTATGACTGAAAAAGCACACCTTTAAGGTTTCCACTGTGAGTTGAATCAATTCCAATCTTCTCAAGCACTCATACAACTCAGTAACAGGATGCAACACAAAAGTGGATTGACTATGGAGAGAGACAAATAAACACACCCATCAAAGGAATATTGCTTGCAAGAATTGACTCAATAAAACTATCAGATATTTAACTTATAAGAAACACTATCGTATATGGGTTCCCAATAATGTCTCTGATCTTGAAGAACTCTTTGAGAGCTGGGGATCCATCCTCAATTTCTTTGCTGAGGGCTCTGGCCTCATCATAGCTGTAATTGCTAATCCTAATCCCATCTGTCTCATCAATGCCGCTGTTTGCCTTGTCACTATTTTTGTCATGGAAACCCGTGATACCCTCCTTTGCATCCTCATCATTAATAATTTCATCATGGGGTTTAGCCAAAGTAACAGAAGTACAGTCACAACACTTGACCAATTGAAAAAAAATGTAAAGGAACTCTGTTTAAATCTGTTTGTCTATGACTGAAAAAGCATACCTTTAGGGTTTCCACTGTGAGTTGAATCAATTCCAATCTTCTCAAGCACTCATACAACTCAGTAACGGGCTACAACACAAAAGAGGATTGACTATGGAGAGAGAAAAATAAACACACCCATCAAAGGAATATTGCTTGCAAGAATTGACTCAATAAAACTATCAGATATTTAACTTATAAGAAACACTACCGTATATGGGTTCGCAATAATATCTCTGATCTTGAAGACCTGTTTGAGAGCTGGGGATACATCCTCAATTTCTTTGCTGAGGGCTCCGGACTCATCATAGCTGTAATCGCTAATCCTAATCCCATCTGTCTCACTAATGCCGCTATTTTCCTTGTCACTTTTTTTTGTCATGGCAACCCGTGATACCCTCCTCTACATCCTCATCATCAATAATTTCATCATGGGGTTTAGCCAAAGTAATAGAAGTACAATCACAACACTTGACAAACCTATTTACATTTTTCTATGTTTTCAAAGGTTTCACTATTCCAATACGTCCATAAAAAAAATTTCTTACACAGATTTCTCTTGACTACACTTCTACAGTCAGATATCTACTGTAAATTCTACAACCCCCTCGAAAAAAATAAGAGAAAACTTGCAATACATTGATTCAAAAATTGAAAATTAAAAAGCATCAGAGGGCCCAACTTCTATGGCTACACCTAGGTTCTCTTTTGCCACTCGGGAAGTATTTTCTCCTTGCGTCGCTAGAAATCGAAACTCAATAGTTTGCAGACCTTTACCAACTTCCTAGTCTTAAAAACTTGATCTCAGGCTCAGGAAATCCATCCAATTAACTTTGACCTGTAGAACTAATTACTCTGCTTCCATGTTTGCCAACTTCTTATCCATCTTGCTCTGCAACCATTCACACCACTTTTTCAGCCACTGAAAATTGTTTCCAAATTTACATGAAATAATTAGAAACTTGATAGGATTAAATCTACAAATCACATTGTTCTGAATCGTTGCAAAAATGGAAAAGTTAAAAATAATAAAATACGATAGTTATACCTTTCTCCATAAAAATTATTCATGATTATAAATCATTTGATTATATATATACATATCTTGGAGGAGAAATATACATATTCTGATTCATCCACATTGTCAACAACAAAGCTTGAAGTCTCTTTTTTTTACTCAAAAATAAAATTATACTTTTTATTAATATATAAAAAAATTATATTATGTATATGCATTATAATGCTTTAAAAATAGGCTAAAACAACCATCAAGAGAAAATCAAAATTCATGATATGTAGAGAAGTTTTTTGGTGTCCAAAATATATCACTAACATCATATATAGATGTAAATATAAATAACAAATACAAAACATATCTTCCTAATCACGTGAGAATTTTATCTTAGGTAACAAAAAAGAAAATCTTGTAGTCAGTGAAGTTGTATATCCATCAGCATAATCTCTGTGAAAGACTTGTGATAATATTCAGAGGTGTTTTCATCTATTTGTTCCAAGATCTTTCAAGTGCCAAAAATATGTTTAGCACCTAGTTTAGATAGTTTTTTCCTTGTAAATAGGGCAACATGAAATCCTATCAAAAACATGTTCTAACTCTAATATCTCTTCATTAATTGGGTACAATATGTGCATGTGACATTTTGAAATTTCTAGAACCAATTGAAAAAAATGTAAAGGAAGCCTTGGCATCAAAGATTCCCTGATCAGAGTTGGACTTGTGAAACACAACAAAGTACAAAGAAAACAGAGGCCATTAAAAAAATAGAGGCCATTAACAAAGGCCCTTAAAAAAATTCATATTGTAAGAATAAAAAGAAAATTCATTGGCCGAAGCTGACAATGCCCGCACCGCCGCTGCCCTGACACCGGATACGCTGTTTATGGAGGGTAACAAAGGATTCCGGGTAGGAATCATGACGGGCAGTGTCATGAATCTGTCATGATGATGGCAGATTCCTGATGAATGTATAAGCTTAATGTGTATATGAAAAATGTATTTTCTTTCAAATATGAACAGAAATACAAGAAAAAAATCAATTCAGAATAAATCAGTTATTATGCTTTATAAACTTTAACCCATCAAAATTTGATTGTATAATGTGCATCTTCAAAGTGCAATAAAAATAGCAATTAAGCATAAAAATAGCAATTATTATGTATCGAGAAGTTGGAGATTCGAATCCCCTGATTTACCTATAGCTACAAAAAGGGCATAACTTACATCCCTGATTTACCTAAGGGCGTAACATCTAGAGATTATAATGGTTTTCTCAAAAGAATTTGAGAAAAAGTCCAATAATTCATAATTGTTTGGTCTCATCCTGCACAGTCCTTAATTCCTAAATTAAGAACTTTTGAATTAACTACTTGTGAATTAAGAGCTTAGGCTTACGCTTACATAGTACAAGAGCTTAGGCATATGGAGTGGAAGGAAATCACAAGAAAATTGTCTCAAAATCTTTTGTTTCTATTTGTTTTCACATGCAGCAAATGGAAAACATGCAAAAACAAATAACACATCTTTGAATTAGAAGAGAAAACATAATTGGTAGTACAGATGTTGTCTTGGAGAAAAGGGAAAGGAAGAAGGGAAAAAAGGCAAAATTAGAAGGGAAGCAATCTACAGAGGTATGTATAACTCAACAGACTCCACAAAGGTTGTTTTTGAAAACAACAAAAGGAAGAAGGAAAAAAGGACAAAAGTAGAAGGTAAACAAAAAATACACATCTTTGTAGGGTACACGAAGAGTCCAAAGTGTACGCTCTTTGAATATATATATATATATATATATATATATATATATATATATATATATATATATATATATATATATATATATATATATATATATATATATATATATATATATATATATATATATATATATATATATATATATATATATATATGCTTTTGATTTCCTTCCACTCAATGTGCCCTCTGGTGTGATGTTTCTCACAGCTTTTGTGGAGTCTTTGTTGAGTTATGCATGCCTGTGTAGATTGCTTTAGCCTAGTTTAAGATATTTTGCCCTTTGCCCATGATCTTCATCAAAGGTTTAGCACAATACAAATGTTGTCTTTGATGAAGATCATGGGCAAGGGCAAATTATCTCAAACAACATCTTTAACTAGGCTAAAGCAATCTACACAGGCATGTATAAGTCAAAGGCTCCACAAAGTTTGTGAGAAACATCACACCAAAGGGCACATGGAGTGGAAGGAAATCACAAGAAAATTGTCTCGGAGTCTTTGTTATGATGTGGTTGTATGCTTGTGGAAAAATAAAATTAGGCAAAAGCTAGAAGACAAAAGAAAAATACACATTTGTTTAGGGCACAATGAAGAGTCCAAGGTGTATAGGCTATTTGAATGAGGAAGTAAAAATAATTCTTTGATAAATATTAAATATAATCTGCAAGAAGTATTATAATATATTCTTTTACCATGGCTTGTATTAAAATATAATGTAAGAAAGGTCGCAGAAGTAAAGGAAAGAAATCTAAAACATGAAAATGTGACCAAACAAACATTAGGTGATGTTGAGGAAGCTAGTGCCAACAAGACAAACAGTAACAAATCAGACCAAAGTTCAAGATAATTCCAAAGTCGTATCTACATAAAGAATGATTATGGATTCAAAGCTCCAAGAACTACCTACAACTAGTGAAGAAGTCTGGAAGTCAAATAGCCTACAACAGTCAACTGTATATCTAGTAAGTGTTGCTTTTGAGTATTGACTCACACGAGTCTAGCTCATTTGAAGAAGCGAACATAAAGCAAGAGTTGCATAAAGAAATTCCAAAGGATTATACCGAAATACAGATAAATCAGACTTGGGAGCCTATGTAGACTTTGAAGACACTTTTCACTTGTTAGATGAATACAATTATTTAGGCATAGGTGTGAGATTTATTAAGTGGATGTCAAAAGTGCCTTCTAGAATACATTTTTTGCAGAGGAAATGTATATGCATTATAGCTCATATGGACTGAGGCAGGCTCATAGAGCCTTGTATGCAAGCATTGATGACCAGTCAAGGATAATTATTTTGGAAACCTGTCAGATTGTCAAAAGCAAAGTGAAGGATGAAATATTGATTGCATCTTATATGTTGATGGCATCATTTCAGTGAATCCAACTTCCAAGAATGATGGAAGTGATAAAAGATGAGCTTCCTGCATGAAGCTTTTGAAATGATAGCTCCAATGTATTTAGATTTTCCAAGCTAAGTATGTAAGGAAGATATTGCAATTTGAAACATATTTGACATTGATGATGATAAATCTGCAACAACTCCTATTGAAATGGATATGAAGTTATTGATTCTTAAAGACTCAAAGCTATTGGATGCAACACTACACAGTAAATTGGCAGAATTCTTATTTATCTTATCACTATTTGATCGGATTCAAACTGTATTGTTGGTGGCATGATATCATGATTTATGGCTTTCCTCAATAGCTATTCATTGGAATTCAGCAACATGGTTTTAATTATGTGCAAAAATATGACACTAAGCTACTTGATCTCACACCCATTTATAAAGGATTTTGTGTTTCATGCCAAGACTAAGACAATCATCATCCCTTATATCAGAGGGAAAGAACAAACCATGAAGATTGACTTGATCTATTTCAGGTCTTAGATGCATAGTATTAAAAACTGGAACTGGTGGCCAGACTGGTCCACCTAATAAACCGGGTTTCAAACTGGAACCAATCAAACTGGGACTAGTTATATATCAATGAAATAGTTAAAAAAAAAAAAATAATAATAATGAAAAAAAACTATTTTAAAGATTTAAAACCATAATTCCAAACCAATAGACACAAAATATGCATAGTTTGTTCATATATATACCATGTAAAGGTGAATATATCAAAATGGCACCAAGTGTAGTACATATAACTTTCCTATTGTCGATCAAGCCTAGAAATGGAAAATTCTATATAATATCCTGGTTTGAGTTCTCTCCTGGAGTCTGAACTAACGTCCAGTCTAGTCAGAAAATAAAACTGCCCAATTTCTCAGCCAGATACATCAATATGATTAGAACCCAGATAATCAATTGCACACCGTCAGTTTTCTCAAGCAGCAATAGGGATGTCATTCAAATAACTTAGGGATGACTCAAACCAGAGGAGAACATGTCTAACTAGTCAATAATGGTGCTCTAATATGCCCTATAGATCAAGAACATGGAATTGGCCTCTTGGCCTCTGCCTACAGTTGAGAGAAAGAAGAAAAAAAGACAAAGAGGTCAATCATAAACTCAGTAACAATCTTCAAACACAATGTGTGAGTTTCACAACTTTACTGAATTAGAAACAAAAACAAATGGTCAGAAGAAGCATTGAAACAATGATAATCAAAACAAAATAAAGAAAATTTTTGACACAACACTGGATCAGATTTACTGCAACATAACTTGTTAGAATCCTGTATGAGGCATAAAATATACCCCCGGCACTGATAGGACAACACTAATTCGATCATTTTCCAGTTAATGCATACACTAATTTTATCATTTTTCGGTCTAGAGTGCCAAGCTAAGTCGGTTTTAGAATGGAAGAGGGAAAAATATCCAACGTTGCAAGCCTCCAGTTCAACTCACAAACACCTCCAAAAGAGAGAAAAAAAGGCCAAATAGGTAGCCTAGACATTATCCATAGCCCATTCAGTCAAGGTGTATGGGATGATAGAACAGTGGAGAGAGATGAATACTCTCACAGATTCAATTGGGCACAACCCATTCAAGCCAGAGTCTAAAAAGTGCAGACAATGAAAATAAAGACCCACATTTATTCATGTACCTGCTATAGATTTTTCCTTTAGAAGAACATCAAACATTCTTAATATGGTACCCGGTTTGGTATGTTGGCTATTCCGGCTTGGTTGGAAAGAGAGTGATGCCTCGTACAATACTTGAACTTTTTAATATACGAGTATTTTTTCAGTAACAACCTTAAAAAATCCACACCATACATGATCTGTCCAAAAATTGTAAACACCTAACCATTGAGGCCACATTGGCAAAAGGAGTCATCAAAAAACAGTTTTAAGGAAATGGGTACAAAAATTCTTTCTTTGATTTTGATAATGTTTGTTCCCTGGAGGGAAGAGAGTGGGGATGAAAAGTAGATAAAGCTGCAGTCCCACAGGATGTAGACACAGACATAGACGGAGCACTGAAACCTTGCTTCCAGTGGCAGTGAGAAAGGACTGTAAATCTGTGAAATACTCTGTACCATCACTCTCTATGAATCAATCAACATTTTTTCACTCTAAAATAGATGTTATTGTTCGTGTTCTGATTTGCTGCTCCTTATTTCTGTAGCATAGTATATTGAAAATTAAATAAATAAAAAAAGGACAGTTCCATGTTTCTGTGCTTCTTCATAGACCTGTTTGCCGTTTGAATTTTGTGATGTAATCTCCACTTACAGTTTTATCAAAGCATCATATAATCTTGTTATTAGCTCGGATTTCTTGTTGTTAGAAACCCTCTATGTAGCAAAGGTTTCCCCACTGTAGCTTTTTTTGTATAACAGATCAATACAATATATATCAAATATCATTTTATGCTTCGATCTATAAATGTACAAAAAAACACAAAATGCAATAAAAAAAGGTTTTGAACACATGAAACAAATCTAAATTGCAAACCTAGCGTTATGTAGCCTCTCTTCTAAAATACAGAACAAAACACACGCATTGTTGCATAATGTAGGTTAACGAGACTAAAACAACCCACATTGCAGTACAAGAGCTTAGGCTTACGCTTACCCTGAATAGCTAAGAGGTTGGACTCAAATTGTCCTCCCTGCCCAAGGGGGATTTTTAGCTCTATGTGTAGGTTGTTTGTTCACCCTGAATAGCTAAGAGGTTGGACTCAAATTTTCCTCCCTACCCAAGGGGGATACCAAAATTTTCTACTCATTGTTATATTGCCTTACTAGGGAAAGTCCATGTCAAACAGGCATTCCTCCATCAATGAGGCACTTTATAATATAGTGATGGAAGGATTCCATGATACTCTTGGCTCCCTCATGCAAGATGTAGAGGTGAAATTTGACACATAGAAGTGTATCCAAGGGCTTAAGAGGCATTTAGGCAACATGAAATCCATGGAGCAAGTTGTAAACATTATGAACTTGCTGGGTAACATTGCAAGGCATGCTATGTCACTGCCTGCTTCACAGAACCCATAATACAGAGGAAAAGAGGTTTAATGAAGTTTATTGCTGCGTTCAATGCATTACACTGTTCCTATTGCATTACTGCTTGGAATCATTAAATTCAGTGCTGTAAAGTGTAGGCATTACACTTGCCATCCTCCCTGCCCAAGGGGGATTTTTAGCTCTATGTGTAGGTTGTTTGTTCACCCTCAATAGCTAAGAGGTTGGACTCAAATTTTCCTCCCTGCCCAAGGGGGATTGTTAGCTCTATGTGTAGGTTGTTTGTTCACCCTCAATAGCTAAGAGGTTGGACTCAAATTGTCCTCCCTGCCCAAGGGGGATACCAAAATTTTCTACTCATTTTTATATTGCCTTACTAGGGAAAGTCCATGTAAAACATGCATTCCTCCATCAATGAGGCACTTTATAATATATTATGGAAGGATTCCATGATACTCTTGGCTCCCTCATGCAAGATGTAGAGGTGAAATTTGACACACAGAAGTGTATCCAAGGGCTTAAGAGGCATTAAGGCAACATGAAATCCATGCAGCAGGTTGTAAACATTATGGACTTGCTGGGTAACATTGCAAGGCATGCTATGCCACTGCCTACTTCAAAAAACCCATAATACAGAGGACAGGAGGTTTAATGAAGTTTATTGCTGCGTTCAATGCATTACATTGTTCCTATTGCATTACTGCTTGGAATCATTAAATTCAGTGCTGTAAAGTGTAGGCATTACACTTGCCATCCTCCCTGCTCACTGGGGATTTTTAGCTCTATGTGTAGGTTGTTTGTTCACCCTCAATAGCTAAGAGGTTGGACTCAAATTGTTTTCAACCAATTAGTGCATTTCTTCGTTATTCGAATGCTTTATTAGCCTACCTACTTGATTTAATCTCCCTTTGGCACCTAGACTATAACAAGGTAAAGGTGCATTTGGGAGTATGGGAGGAATGACAAAATGTAGTTGATCGCTACTAACTGTCTCTCAGGCTTTGTCTCAAAACAACGACCTACTTGGAATCTTTAAATTCAGTGTTGTAAAGTGTAGGCATTACACTTGCCATCCTCCCTACCCAAGGGGGATTTTTAGCTCTATGTGTAGGTTGTTTGTTCACCCTCAATAGCTAAGACGTTGGACTCAAATTGTCCTCCCCGCCCAAGGGGGATTGTTAGCTCTATGTGTAGGATGTTTGTTCACCCTCAATAGCTAAGAGGTTGGAATCAAATTATTTTCGACCATTTAGTGCATTTCTTCGTTATTCGAATGCTTTATTAGCCTACCTACTTGATTGAAGCTCCCTTTGGTACCTAGACTATAACAAGTTAAAGGTGCATTTGGGAGTATGGGAGGAATGACAAAATGTAGTTGATCGCTATAGAATGCACATTGAGGCCCAGGTAAAGTTGATTGATAAATGGTAGAATAATGTATATAGGATAAGCTCCGAAGGGAGTCCCAAAGTAATGTTGAAATCTAACCCTATCCAGAAGCTTTGCATCCTAGAGTGGGAATGCACTTTTTCCCAACCTTTCATGGATATCAAAATTTTCTACTCATTGTTATATTGCCTTACTAGGGAAAGTCCATGTTAAACATGCATTCCTCCATCAATGAGGCACTTTATAATATAGTGATGGAATGAGTCCATGATACTCTTGGCTCCCTCATGCAAGATGTAGAGGTGAAATTTAGGTGAAATTTGACACACAGAAGTGTATCCAAGGGCTTAAGAGGCATTTAGGCAACATGAAATCCATGGAGCAGGTTGTAAACATTATGGACTTGCTGGGTAACATTGCAAGGCATGCTATGCCACTGCCTGCTTCACAGAACCCATAATACAGAGGACAAGAGGTTTGATGAAGTTTATTGCCGTGTTCAATGCATTACATTGTTCCTATTGCATTACTGCTTCACTACCTACTGAACTGGACTTTCAAAAAACACAACACTGAAATTGTGCTTCAATGCAATATTTATGCCTTTTGGTAGCTTAAGATACATGGATTAGAGGGCAGTTTCTGTGAAAAATTTACAACCACAATCTGAAAACAAGGACCTACTTGGAATCATTAAATTTAGTGCTGTAAAGTGTAGGCATTACACTTGCCATCCTCCCTGCCCAAGGGGGATTTTTAGCTCTATGTATAGGTTGTTTGTTCACCCTCAATAGCTAAAAGGTTGGACTCAAATTGTCCTCCCTACCCAAGGGGGATTGTTAGCTCTATATGTAGGATGTTTGTTCACCCTCAATAGCTAAGAGGTTGGACTCAAATTGTTTTCAACCAATTAGTGCATTTCTTGGAATCATTAAATTCAGTGTTGTAAAGTGTAGGCATTACACTTGCCATCCTCCCTGCCCAAGGGGGATTTTTAGCTCTATGTATAGGTTGTTTGTTCACCCTTAATAGCTAAGAGGTTGGACTCAAATTGTCCTCCCTGCCCAAGGGGGATTGTTAGCTCTATATGTAGGATGTTTGTTCACCCTCAATAGCTAAGAGGTTGGACTCAAATTGTTTTCAACCAATTAGTGCATTTATTCGTTATTCGAATGCTTTATTAGCCTACCTACTTGATTTAAGCTCCCTTTGGTACCTAGACTATAACAAGGTAAAGGTGCATTTGGGAGTATGGGAGGAATGACAAAATGTAGTTGATCACTAAAGAACGCACATTGAGGCCCAGATAAAGTTGATTGGTGAATGGTAGAATAATGTATATAGGATAAGCTCTAAAGGGAGTCCCAAAGTAATGTTGAAATCTAACCCTATCCATAAGCTTTGCATCTTAGAGTGGGAATGCACTCTTTCCCAACCTTTCATGGATACCAAAATTTTCTACTCATTGTTATATTGCCTTACTAGGGAAAGTCCATGTCAAACATGCATTCCTCCATCAATGAGGCACTTTATAATATAATGATGGAAGGAGTCCATGATACTCTTGGCTCCTTCAGGCAAGATGCGGAGGTGAAATTTAGGTGAAATTTGACACACAGAAGTGTATCCAAAGGCTTAAGAGGCATTTAGGAAACATGAAATCCATGGAGCAGGTTGTAAACATTATGGACTTGAAAGGCCAAATGTGTCACTCCAAGGGCTTAAGAAGAATTTAGGAGCTATGAAATCCATGGAGCAGATTGTAAACATTATGGACTTGAAAGGCCAAATGTGTCACTCCAAAGAAAATGTAGGATTGAATGACACAAAAGATAAGCCCACAAGATCCATGGAGCAGGTTTTAAACATTATGGAATTGAAAGGCCAAATGTGTCACTCCAAGGGCTTAAGAAGAATTTAGGCACCTTGAAAGACTTAACTTATATTAAAATAGTCAGCCCACCTATTAAATTATACAAGCTCTTGTGTTACATTTAAAATATAAATGATGAACATAATGACTTGGTCAATTCAACCAACTATATAATAATCTTCTAAACTAAATTTTGATCCCAAACTTTCCTATTTTGCATATCACATGGAAGAATCACCCCAGCAAAAACTAAACTACCAAAAATTTCTCCATCATAAGATATTTTTGCTGGGAAATAGATAAACCTATTTGTTAATGGTTGGTTGACCAACCTTTCGAGCAGTAAATTATACACTCATTGGTTTAATACACCATAACCCTTCTTCAATACTATCCACTCATTGCTTTAGTACACCCTAACTCTTTTATCGAGCATAAGGGCAATCTAAGAACCACCAATTACTACATTTGGTGGTATTAAACTGAGAAAATAATGCGAAGGGGCCATATAACTAATTAGATTCAAGGATATAAAATTGATTTGATGGCCTAAGAATATTGACATCCCATTTCTGGGTAACATTGCAAGGCATGCTATGTCACAGCCTGCTTCACAGAACCCATAATACAGAGGACAGGAGGTTTGATGAAGTTTATTGCTACGTTCAATGCATTACACTGTTCCTATTGCATTATTGCTTCACTACCTACTGAACTGGACTTTCAAAAAACACGACAGTGAAATTGTGCTTCAATGCAATATCTATGCCTTTTAGTAGCTTAAGATACAGGGATTAGAGGGAAGTTTATGTGAAAAATTTACAACCATAATTTGAAAATAGTGAAATTTTCGTAAATATATGACATGAGTATGTAGAGCAGGAAAAATTAGCTAAGAACCAAAATGAGTATATAGACACAGAAGCGTTTCAATAGCAAGGAAGGAAAGCAGCAAAGAAGCTTAAATACCTTGATCTAGGGCTTCCAAAAAATTATGGAATTTCTCCAACTTGTGAACCTGTGCATGTTGATCAGATGCTAACCCATTTATATAAACCCTAACTCCAAACTAAACATTGAAGCAACTGCGTTGTACCCTTTCCCTGAAAATTTGGTGCCAAATAATATTTCTCGCTCTCCAAGAAAGAATCACAGCTCCATGGTTCTCCGTCGCAACCCCTTTAAACCAAGGCTGATCGCTGTTGTGCCGACACGAAGGATTAACAGCTTTGTGAATGCTGTATGGGATGTCTTGTGCGGCCACGTAGGATTGTGCGATGTGGATGGCTTCCAGGGCAATCAGATGAGAATGTATGCGCGATGTGGATGACTTCATTTGTGAGGGAAAGCTTTCAGAAGCTTTCAGTGTACTGTACTAAGCGTGGATAATATATGATTAAACAAGTAGTATTTGGAGTATACAATTAAACGACCTCTTGAATAGATAGATGCCCGATGGTGTGCCCACTTGTCATCCCAACTCAGCTGTTAAACATTATTACAAAATACCATTGAGCAGGTCCAAAAATTGTTTTTGCTCCAATTTATGGTTAGCAGGTCATCTCAACTCCAATTCTTAAGCATCATTACAAAATACTATTGAAGCTGTAACCCTAATTCCAAAAATTATTTTTTCCCCAATTTCTATTAAAACTATTTCTATTATTTTCAGAGCGAAACAAAACCTAAAAGAGAAATTATTAATCTTTGTGAGATGGGTTTAGTTAATTCGAAGTCTCCTCACCTTTTCCTGCACATGTTCTCCACACCAATGTCGAGAATATCAGTGATACATGGGCGATCAGAGAGCCAAGGTGTGCAGGGGCATAGCTTACTATCAATAATAAGCGCACTCAAGAGCTTAGGTGATAGTTGAGAGCTCAAATACCAGATTCAAGGAGCCTACTCTCCAATTGGTTTAGTAGGAAATTACTCAGGCAAAGGCGAAATCAACAAATGATCGACCTGCCCTCACGAATACTTCATGTTGACAAAGGTAATGGATTAGGCTTTGGATTCCAAACATACCATGATTTTTTTTCAAATCAAATTTTTAACTAGTGAGATATACATTCCCAAATTTTAAGACCTGATAACTATAATTATAAGCGATTTATTTAACTTACCTTTTTCAATATTAAATTAACTCTGAATAAATGCAATAGTCATGTTTGACGGTCCATAAAGAGTTAAAAAGTCAAAATATTAAAAAAAAAAATTGGCGCCAATTTCAATGACAAAGAACAATTACATAAACTCCTACTTCCTAATAGCATGGATTCCGAAATTTATAAATTTCTTGGAAATAATAACTTATTCACAATGACATTTCATAAAAACTATGTGGAAATTACTGTCCGATAAATTATATCGTAATGGTTGCTAAAATATTGAATATATTAAATAAAAATCAAGAATTTTATTTAATTATTATTATTATTTAATTTTAAAGTTATGGTTAAGCTAGGCACTAAATTGGTGTAAAAAAATATTTTGTTTGTGGGATAAGTGACCCATTTTAGCATAGTTATTTGACTGCTAAATTTAAGAAGGTATACATACTCTGCTAAATCTACAAAGGCCTCCTCTCATTTTGAACCTATACCTCTTAGCAAACAAAACTTACTCTTAACTGTTAAAATATGTAATTAACTCCCACATGCAAGTTAGATCTAGCCTTATTTTAGATCAATACGACAATTGGGAGGTTCCTTCATTGATATAGATTCCTACCTGTCTTGTGAGAACATAACCAAGGGATGATTTGGTGGGAGAAAGTTTATTCAAAACAAAATGAAGGGGATATTATAGTTAATGGTGTATTATGCAAACAACTTATTCCCTTTATAGTTAATCAAAGTTTATTTGACAAAGGGATTGGCTATTAATTGATTGGTTCAAAGGAAAATATGTCAAGTTATTTATGGTTAGCACCTTCTGGTGCACTTTCCTAGAGACCTTGGCTCCTGATATTACTAGAATGGATGTGATGATACTACAGATCCTCTTGTTCAAGTTGGTCAAATCCATTACAGAATTACAATATGGAGGAATTGATCTTGAAGACCTTTCAAGGAAAGTTGGTCAAATCCATTACATAATTACAATATGGAAGATTAAGGAAAAAATGGTGTACATCAAATACAACATAACATGTGCTCCCTTCTTAATTTGTATATATTAAACTGCCTTGTTAGAAGTAGCTCTGTGGTTTCACCACACCAGTCTTTGTGCCTTTTACATCTTTACATTGAGCCTATACAGATTCTACTCCATGAATCTTGTAGTTGAGTTGCACATTCTGCAACTCAATTCCCTGGCATGGTACACTAGGGCCGCATGAAAGAGAAATAGCCACCTGTGTGGCTGGTAGAGGGGGAACTTTGAGGATCCCACTGCTCCACCTTCACAATTGGTATTGTCGATCTTTGGGTCTTTCCAATTGCATAATCTATCACTAACTAGTTCAATTTCAAATTCCCAATTTCTTGCCAAAATAACAAGTGGTTGACTACCAATCGCCACGAGATAATACCAATGACTAACAAAGGCCGAATGGAGAGCACGAGAGAGAAATAAAGATAACAAATTCTCCCGTGAAAGCCAAGGAAATCGATGTAGACCAATAACCATTTCGAACAAAAATTTATTGATCTGCACCTTGCTCACATGATCACATCCTTAGTTAATTGCCTCCATAATGTTTCAAAGCTTGCGCACAAACAAATGATTCTTCCCTGGACAAGATGTAAACAAAATCATATACTTATCGAAATCCTCAACTAGGAATATGCTAAATTGCTTCAAAATGTGCTTGCCACTAGGTAGGAATCAAAGACAATCATTACAATGGGTTAAGGGGATCTAAGAGAGAATTATGAAAGTAGCTTCTTCTAGGTAAAGGACATTGGTATTACTATTGTTTAAGGGGGTGGCCTACAAGGATACATTGGTAGCTATTGATGCAAGAGCATAATTTCAACAATTTATTTCAAAAATTGTATTTGTCCTCCAGAAGGTCTTAGAGATTTATAAGAGGAAGTTGGTTTCCTTGTTTCCCTATAATTTTGTAGAATTTCTAATTTCATATTTGGGATAGGAAATTTTAGTAATTTTAGGCATAAGTTAAGATGTTGTTTGATTTTTAAGGCCTCCTAGTCATTAGGAAAGTTGAGTCTTATGATTAGGATTACTTGTGGCATCCTATGTATTTTTCAAACTCCAATACACCAAGGAAAATATGTGGAGGACATTTTGGGGAAGTGTGATTTTCCATAAAATGTAGATCGGATTTGGGGAACTTGTAGCTCTTTTCCTTGGACCCTACTAGTTCTCAGAGGAGTTAAGGGGTTTAAGGGTTTAGGAGCAAGGGGTTAAGGGTAAAGGGTAAAGGGTTAGGGCTTATGGGATTTATAGGTTAGGGGGTTGAGGTATAGGGGGTTTAAGGGTTAGAGGTTAATGACTTAGTGGTTAAGGGACTTAGGGGTTAAAGATTAACCATCAAGGGCTTACATGTCAGGGGATTTAGGGGTTAAATGCCTAAGGGTTATGGTATTTAGGTTTCAGCGAGTTTGGGGGTTAGGGGTTAATGAGTTTAGGGGTTAGGGGTTATGGGTTAAGGGTCAAGGTTTAAGAGGGTATGGGATTAGGGTTTATGGGGTTCAAGGATTCTAAATTAGGGGTTAGGGGTTAAGGGGTTAGTGGCTTTGGGTTTAAGGGATCAAGGGGTTAATTTGTTATGAGTTATGGGTGTAGGGTTTAAGGGATTGTGGCTTTGGGGTTAAAGGGATAGGTATTTTAGTGGTTATGGGTTAAGTGTGTATGGGTTGTGATAATGTGGCCCCTAATCCCCTTGTCAAAACTATTGGGGTTTCCCCTATAAATTTCTCTCATTGCTTTACCTATAGGTCAGTACCCCCTATGTCATAAGGCCCTAAGGCTCCTTCTCATTCTCTAATGTTAGGATTATAGATCTCAGTAAACCATGCTCGAACCTCTCACTTCTACCCATCCATGCTACCCTTAGGTCCCCTTGCCCCGTTCAATACACCAAAAGATCCCCCTCCCCCAAAATTCATGATAATTGAACATTTGGAGGCGATAATTTAACAACAGCTTCACAATTAGTCCATTTATAATGGTGTCTTGGAGCTATTAGATGTCATTTCATTGAGCTACAGTGATAGGTGAGAGCTATGCATAGCTCACTAAAGGTGTATCAAGAGGCTATTAGTCTATTGGCTATAGAATTTGATTCTTTTTATTTGTAACTTAGTGAAAGGGAAAAGATGTGGAGACAATCTCCATTCTTCTTCTTTCACCGGGCCATGTAAAATAAATGAAGCAAATAGTCTCAACCTCTTGGAGAAGGAAAGTTGAGAGCAATAATTAGCATGAAAAAACAAAGAATCCAATGAGTTAAGTTTAGAGGCGTCTCCCTTTGTAAACAAGCATCCATAAGCTTGTTAGTGTTAGTATGAATCTTTACTAGAGGTTGAGTAGTCTTCACATTACCAACCACATCCAATTGAAATGTACCAACCCCTACAATAAAAATGATGTCTCCAACTAAGGTGTAGTTAATACCAGTAATATCACCTTATGAATCTATTACATATGATTTTGAAAGTACGTTTCCATACATGTGTGAAAGAAACAATCCATTTGGTTAGCAAAAGGAAGTCTTTTTTAAGACCTCCAGAAACCCCCTTGAAGGAGACAAGAAGGGTTTGAAACCATATAATACAAGTCGATCTATGAACCCTATTTCTGATGTGTTCTATGCATGTGTTTGTTCACTTAGTTTGACATGTGAAAGACAATATATGAAGCCTTTTTTTTCCACGTATCTTCTTCATTAGATATCATGTTGCTAAGAATGAAGTGTATGGATTAGAGTTAAAGTTCCTATTTTAGTTTGTTGTCTTTTTTTGTCTTTTAGAGTACAAATCTTTCTGGTATACTGTGCTAAGGTAGTTTGGCTTTCAAATATTCAAGGAATATGTGAGCTAATATAAGAAAATATTGTAATATTTGAAATAACATGATGAACTATTTAGCACAATTTATGGTGTTGGATTGATTGAGATGTTTAATTTTGGATGGATGGATGTACATCTCTTTAGCCAATAGAAAAAACTCGTTAAGCATTGTTGCAAGTATGTTATTGACATGTTGAAGTACCATTGAGACTTAGAGGTAGAATATTTAGACTTGTATGTTTTCACCTATCTGGGTGTGATGATACCTTGTGGAGGTAAGAAAAATTTCCATTTTTTTAACTCTTGGATATATTTTATATGCTCTTGAGAGAATTTCAACCTTTTAAATAAAATTACAAACAAATGTACATTCATGCAATAATTACTAATTGATTTTGGGGTGACTCAATAAATTGTAGCATGTTGGCCTGTTGAATTTGTTAGCAAGTTAATTAGGGCTTGATAAATTTGTAAGCTTCAGTGGGATTTATTGCGGTTGTATGTTTTTTAGAGAAGCGAGTTTGGAGTGGTGGTTGTAATTCCTTTATTGAATTTGATTTCTTTGGTTCTTCTTCTTGTGCATGCCCACTGTGGTATCTTCTTGTGCATGCCCACTATGGTATATTCTCGTTAGTGGTTAAGGGGTTAGGGATTGGGGGCTTAAGGGTTAGGGGCATAATGAATTAGTATTTAAGGGATTAGGGATTGGGGTTAGGGGAATAATGAGTTAGTGGTTAAGGGGTTATGGATTGGGGGGTTAGGGGTTAGGGGATTTAGGCGCATTTAGGGGTTAGAGGAATAATGAGTTAGTGGTTAAGGGATTAAGGATTGGGGGCTTAGGGGTTAGGGGATTTAGGCGCAGTTAGAGGTTAGGTGAATAATGAGCTAGTGGTTAAGGGATTAGGGATTAGGGGTTTAGGGCTTAGTGGATTTAGCGGTTAAGGATTTTAGGGGTTAGGGGTGAGGGGTTAATGGGTTAATGGTTAAGCGTTAATGGTTTATGGGTTTAGGGGTTAATGGGTTAGGGTTTAGGTGTTAGTGGTTTAGGGGTTTAAGGGTTTAGGGGTTAAATGGGTTAGGGTTTTAGGGGTTTAGGGGGTTAAATGGGTTAGGGGTTGGGAATTAGGGCTTAAGGGGTTAGGGGTTAAGGGTTAGACGTTTAGGGTTTATGGGGTTAAATGGGTTTAGGGGTTTAGAGGTTTAGGGGGTTAGGGGATTTAGCAATTAAGAATTTTAGGGGTTAGGGGTTAAGGGGTTAAGGGGTTAGAGGTTAAGCGATTAGATGTTTAGGGGGTTAAATGGGTTAGGGGATTTAGCAGTTAAGTATTTTACGAGTTAGGGGTTAGGGGTTAGGGTTTGGGGGTTAAATGGGTTAGGGTTTTAGGGCTTTAGGGGGTTAAATGGGTTAGGGGTTTAGGGTTTAGGGGGTTAAATGGGTGAGGGGTTATAGTCATTTCTTAGGTGAACAAGGCACAATCTAGTTGTAGTAACCGTAACTTGGTCAAGTTGTTATAGTCAAGGCAAGACTTGGTTGGGTTCCCAAGTTCCAAAAAAGTAAGGGTAATTGTGAGGGCATGATAACTAAGGAGTGTCAATGTGTGCCAAGGAATGAAAAGGCATGCTAACACATGCCAGAAAGTGTCAATGGATGTTGAGGAGTGTTAGGGAGTGCCAGGACATTACAAGGGAGAACTAGGTCAAAATGTATGGAAATGAACGAATAAGAGTGTGTGCCAAGTAGTGTCAACGAATTCCAAGTGTCTCAAGGATAAAGTGTGTTACGGGAAGGTCAGAATAAGACTTGTAGGAGGTAAGCCTATGGTTACATAAAGGGTTGGACAAAGTAGTTTTAGACAAAAGGAAACTTTGGGTTGGGCACAACATCGATTTTCCAATGACTTGGTTGGGTTCCCAAGTCACAAAAAAGCAAGGTTATCTATGATGACATGAAAGCTAAGGAATACCAAGGTGTGTCAGGGAATTCGTAGAAGTACTAAGACATGTTAGGCAGTTCCAAGGCATGATAGGCATGCCAAGATGTGGCAGGTGCCAGGGTATGGCATGAACACATGCTAAGGAGTGTGAGGGCCAAGTGTCAGGGAAACACAAGGGGGCACTAGTTTCAAATGCATGGAAATGAAGTATAAGCCAGTTCCAAGTGTGCTAAGAAGGGAGTGACACAGTATTCTAGGAAGTGCCAAGGCATGTTAGAGTGCTAAGGAAGCATACAAAGTTGTTCCAAGTGCCAAGGTGTGCCAATGTGTGCTAAGGAGTGTTAGGGAGTGCCAGGAAAACATAACAGAGGCGCAGTAGGTCAAAATTCATAAATGAATGAATAAGAGTGTGTGACAGGGAGTGTTAGCGAGTTCTAGGTGTCTCGAGGAGGGAGTGACATGGTATGATAGGCAGTACTAAGTCATGTTATAGTGTCAGGGCGACATGCACCCAAGATTTTATATATTCACATACGAGACAGTCACAAGATGTCAACAAAATCACATACTTATCGAAATCCTCAACCAACAATATGCTACATTGCTTCTTAATGTGCTTGCAACTAGGTAGGCCTCAAAGACAATCATTGCAATGGGTTAAGGGGATCTAAGAGAGAATTATGTAAGGAGTTCCTTCTAGCTGGTAAAGGACATTGGTATTACTATTGTTAAAGGGGGTGGCCTACAAGGATACATTGGTAGCTATTGATGCAAGAGCATAATTTCAACAATTTATTTCAAAATTTTTATTTGTCCTCCATAAGGTCTTAGATATTTTTAGAAGAGGAAGTTGGTTTCCTTGTTGCCGTATAATTTTGTAGAATTTCTAATTTCATATTTGGGATAGGAAATTTTAGTAATTTTAGGCATAAGTTAAGATGTTTTATTTTTTATTTTTAAGGCCTCCTAGTCATTAGGAAAGTTGAGTCTTATGATTAGGATTACTTGTGGCATCCTATGTATTTTTCAAACTCCAATACACCAAGGAAAATATTTGGAGGACATTTGGGGGAAATGTGATTGTCCATGAAATGTAGATCAGATTTGGGGAACTTGTAGCTCTTTTCCTTGGACCCTACTAGTTCTTAGAGGTTGTATTTGGAGCGGTTAGCAGGAAAAAACATAGTATGCCCAAGAATATTAGTGTTGGAGCACCTATGGTTAAAACACGAGATTCAAAGTTCAAATCCCCTTGAGTTGCCAACGAAAAAATAATATTTTATTATCTATATATTTATTAAATTTTTAGAATGTGGTTTGATGAAAAAAGAAAAATATAATATAAAAGAAATAAATATGACATGATTAAATTTCATGTGGTTTGAATATCTATTTTCAAAAATAAAAAATATAATTTTATCCACTATCCACTCATGGATATTTCAATGCAAACTTTTGAATGCTAATGATTTTGTCTTAATTGCTAACTATCTTAAATGGGTTTCGTCTTAATTGTCATTGTCTTAAGTCGCCATTGTCTTAAATATAAAGTTCTGTCTTAAATATTTTTGTCTCAAAGTGCTTTTGTTTTAAATCTAAAATTTTGTCTTAAAATATTTTTGTCTCAAATTGCTTTTGTCTTAAAATATATTTGTCTCAAACTGCTTTTGTCTTAAATATAAAGTTTTGTCTTAAAATATCTTTGTCTCAAACTCGTTTTGTCTTAAATATAAAATTTTGTCTTAAAATACTTTTGTCTTAATTTTTTTTGTCTCAAATTGTTTTTGTCTTAAATATTTTTGTCTCAAATTGTTTTTGTCTTAAATATAAATTTTTGTCTCAAATGATTTTTGTCTCACACTAATTTTGTCTTAAAATTTATATTTCAGAAAATTCAATTAATATTAAATTTTAATATAAAATAACTAAAATAAAAAGTGACTTTTTAAGACAAAAGATTTTTTTTGTATTAAAAAAATGTCTTAAAAACCCCTTAGTGTAGTAGTGGTGGTTCAAACCACCCGATTGTGAGAAAGCCTATATGTACTAGGCTATTCTCTTGATTGCATGTATTAGATTGTTGAGTGTGTTTGTACACTCTCCAAGTTTTCACCTGGAGAGCCATTTCATTAGATTTATTATGGTATCAGAGCTAGATCTGAACCTATGTTGTGAGGAGGTGCGTCTGGACGTTGACCGGACGTGATTGTTTGTTATGGAAGACGTGAGAGTAACAGGGCATGACTGTGTGCTGTGGAATTATTGGAACGAGTCCCGTATTCTTCTCGCGATATTTTTGGTCCATCTGAGATATTGGTTAGAGGCTGATAAATCGCATGCTGCAGCCTGTCAAACATTGTGCCCGAAGATTTGAATGGGTTTAACAGAAATCTCCTCGGCCCAATTTCTCTTGCCATTGTAAGATTGGCTTGTTTCGGTTAACCGCTAATCCATACTGTTGGGGGAAGATATTAACGGAATTGGATACGTAACACCTATAGTGCTTCCAGGCTGAGGATGTAAACCAATAGCTTGATTTTGGTGAGAGAAACCATACTGTTGCCATGGCAATAAAATAGAATACTGAGGCGAAGAGAATAGCGGAAGGTGCAAAGACGCTTGAGAAGTTCAAACTCGAGGAAAGCTGAAGGGGTCCACTTGATTTATGGATGTGAATGTAGGAGATGGGTTTTGGAACTGTGTTGTCTGAGGTTGAACCTCAGTGTACCTGAACCTGAGGTCGCATGAGCTCAGTGGCGAGGAGGCAGCACCAATTTTAAGTAGAAGTTTCATTGATGGGCAGAATTGGATCAAAAAAATGCCAACCGGCGTGTAGAGATCTGCTAATTTGGTTCCACTAAATGGCTAAAACTTGAGCCAGTAATTCTCTTCCTTATGACAATTCCCTCGTTTGTTAACACGTTAAGTTGTATTTGCTGCTCGAGTCTTATTGTCTCAAGCAATATGAGCAATCGCGTTGAATAGCATGATCTATTTCACAGGGTCTGAGGGCAGATGTAAATTGTAAATGACTCATTTTTTTTTCATTCATTTAAGCTTGGCTCTGGGACCTCTGAACCTGACAGCAGCATTATCATAGGCTTTGGCAACATCTTCGGCTGTATCAAAGGTGCCGAGCCAAACTCTTGCAGCATTTTTTAGGGTCTCTGATCTCGGCAGCCCGTTTGTCGCAGGGTCTTTGTCTAACGCCTCTGTATCGCCTTCTCTTAGTCGTTTCCTTCATTTTCTCATGACCGGTTGGAAAGTTTGACATAGCTGTGCTGGAGGATTTTATTTCTCCATAATCTTCTGCCTGTTCGGCTTCTGCAACTGAACCGAAACTATGTGAGCGTGCACATGTTAACTGTCCGAAATTGGTTCGTTTTGCACTGCGTATTTCTGTTTCCCGAGGAAGATCAGATCTGCTCAACGAATACTACAGGGTCTCGGCACCAGGTTTGGAGATCTGGGAGCCTGAGGTAAATAATTGATTGCTACGTTTTTTTTTCAAAAATATGTGTCTCATATGAGAAATTGTTAATTACATGCATCAAAATTAGACATTGATAGCATTGTCAGTTTGTTGAGAGGTCATTTGTTTCTCGTCGCAAGAGCCAAGGGCACTAAGCCCTGCGTGGCATAGAAGCCACAGTCTACAAGGTTCTACTATTGAAGAGCTGCCAAAGGGAGGATTCCCACTTGCGTGGTAACGAGGTTGTTGGAGCTCGTAAGAGGACCGAGTGGAGTCGAAATCTGAAAGCAAGACAAAACCAGATAAGCTAGACCTTTTAACGACATGTCTATATTTTTAGATATTTTTGATTCTGATGATGATGATGATGATATTCTCATGTTGGCATTTGGAGGCATTAGCATGAGTAGTATTTTTAAGTCCAGATTTTTTTTAGAAAAACAATGTGGTTCTGTTGATGACCACGAGAAACAAGAGGCACAATATGTTGTGTAAGATCTTGATATTAAAGAGTCACGAGTTGATCTTCAGGAAGGATGTAAAGAGGAACAAAGTGTTGAAGATCAATTCGACGAGCCACATGAAGCTGATGGCGAAGACGTGGCAGAAGAAGACAGAGCTGGAGAGAATTTAAAATGCGATAATCTCTTCAATATTTATGTGTGTGCAGATGATAACATTGCTGGAATTTACATGCGTGACATCAGAAATGGTGAGAGAAAACAGTTTCCTATTAAGCCTGTCATAACTTTCAAAAGGGCGAGGATAAGCGTTCAAGCTTTCCATCACTGGGGAAGAAATGAGGCGAAGATACATCACTATCTCATGACAAAGAAAGTGAAGATGAAGCCTCATCCACGAATGAACAAATATGGTCTCACAAGCATAAAGACCAAGATGAAAACTCTGTTACCAAGTTTTTATGTCTTTTTTTTACCATTGTAAGCCTAGTTGAGACTAGACCAGCAGGCGTATGTTATCGTATGTTATTGTTCTATACCCTTTCTCCATTAAGGGGGAGTGTTAGAAATTAATGGAGAAAGTTCAGTTAGGATAGGATTGAGATTCTAATTCTAGATCTCAGATCCTAATATTCAGGGAGTCATTCAAACCACCCGATTGTGAGAAAGCCTATATGTACTAGGCTGTTCTCTTGATTGCATGTATTAGATTGTTGAGTGTGTTTGTACACTCTCCAGGTTTTCACCTGGAGAGCCATTTCATTAATTTTATCATTAGTGACACTTGACGGACTCAATACCCCTCTTAAAAACAAATTCACTGTATAAGAATTGCAACTTTTTGTTATAATATTTTCATTTTGTTATTGTAAAATTATAATATTAAAAATTATAAAATATGATGTATATAAAATGTATTTGATATCTTTTGATGGAATCGTGTTTATAATAAATCTTAAAATTTTGGCCACTTGATAAAATTGAATAATAAAAAAATTTAATTTTAAGAATTAAAAATCTGTTTTGTAATTTTATAAATGGAAAAAAATTCCATGAAAATCTTTTTTTATATGGACATCTGAAATACAATTTGAGTGGATTTAATAGCTATCGTTCTCTAATGACTTAGTTGTTACGTCCATAAAAGTTTTTCATGTATGTATAATTATCAATAACTTTATATGTTCGAAAAGAAATCAGAAATTTACAGTACAGTTTGAAATTCAAATGATTTTTTCAAATTTTAAATCACATAATGAAACCAACATTTCAAATTTAATTTACATCTATTATTTATTTCTGGATTTTTAAGTAAAAATAAGGTAGTTCACATCAAAGTCAAATTAATATTTTTAAATTTTTTCATTCAATGTTCATTGATAGATTTTTAAGTTAAAAGAAAGTTATTTTGAACCATTTGTAACTTTGTAGTTGATATGGTAATCTTTCAAATTCATCATTTTTAAAGAAAATTAGAAAACTAGGGAATACACAAATGCATATGTAAAATCTGGAAGTTTAAAGTGTTTACGAACATGAATAATTAAGTCACTTGAAGGCATTGCACCACTACTTATCTCTCTCGTACTCGTATTTGTAAGTTCTAAAAAATTGTTTCATAATGCTATAATTTATTAACACTTAGATAGTAATATATTCCAATACCATCTAAGTTTTTAAGTTTGAATCTATGCTGGTACATATTTGCTTTTCTATATCTACAATGTTTGTGATATCCCAAGTATATTCTCTTCATATAGGATTGGAATCTTTTGAATTAATTGACCATAAAATATGTTCTCTTGCTATGAAGCATCAAATTTTACTTTCATTGATATTGAGGATCCAAACTTATAAATAGACAAACATGAGAGAAATAGTAAAACAAGTGCATTAAAATTCTAAAAGTGGTCTTAAAGAGACGTAAAATAACTTGCTTTAATCTCATAGTAATTTGTTTGACTATATAAACACATTATTTCCATGCTAGTTGTTTTTCTTGCACCTTGGGCCTATAAATTTACTCATAGCAAAAAAAAACTACAAAACCTTGTTATAAATCTCTTTTTTCGGAAAGTTAAAACTTAAATTACTCTTTTCAAATTAAAAATTTCTACAAAAGTTTATAAATCATTTGATAAAATAAATAAAAATTAATTCATTAACATGTAACTAATATTTTCTAATATTCTGAACAGTGAGGTATACATAAATTTGTTGTTATTTCTCCTCTTATAAAATATGGAAGAAGTTGAAGGTGTTTAAATACTTGAATGAGAGTATAAATATTAGAATGTGGGTGAGCCCCAAGAGTAAGATCAAGTAGTAAATAGTCAGATGTGAAGTTCCTTGATAATGTCGCTAGTTGTTGTTGATCACTTGTTTGACTCTCTTTGATTCCCTTGGGCGAGGCCTCATAATCGAGGCCGGCAGTTTTCCCAGTTTACATCCATGAAATGTGGGGAAGTACTCTAGGTTTCCTATGTTTTCATTCCAAAAGAAAATTGGAATGTGAATGTGAGTGGTTTTTTTCATGGTCATCTCCTCCATGAGAGAAATTTATTTATATATTATTTAAATCAAGAAAATTAATATGTAAACTAGAATACTGTGAAATTTTGAAAAAAATATGGAAAATGTCAACAAATGAAATTTCATTTCAATAAAATTCTTCCTTGTGGCTACTTTATATCATTTCAATGGCTAAGTCAACTTAAATTAAATTATTAATAATATTTTCTCATAACTCTAGAAGTCCCGATTTATTTTCATATCCTCCATATATAAACTAAATGTACAATTTCTTTCTTACAATGTTGTTAGAGGCTTGCATTTCAAAAGAAGAAATTATTATTATTCTTATCCAATTTTAAGGTCACAGCCAAGCCAGACACCAAATTGGTGTATGAGACCCCCTTGTTTCTGGGACAATGGACCCACCTTCGCATGGCGATTTGACTGCTAAGTCTACGAATGCATACATACTCTACCCTCTCTGGTTTTGAACATGTGACCTCATAGGAGGAAACACATGCTCTTAACCATTAGGAGTCACCCAGAGGCGAACTATATGTCGATGTTTCAACTTCGTCTCAGTCAATCTATTGAGTAAGAACTCTTCATCTACAATCCATGAAGGTTTGAGGAGATGTTGAATCCACTATTGTTATTTATGATCCCATAATCTAGGTTTAACAACAATTAAATTAAGATAGCTTATTTAATATATACTTATGGATGTATTTTAAATATTAGTAAATTTATCAGAGTCAAATTTGGTTATTTATATTTATATTCTTTAGAAATTCTAACTAAATTAATTTAACTGGTAAGATTTAGATTTATGTGATTTATTTTTGCAGATAAAGAAATTCTATAATGTAGTTCAAAAGTTGTACATGTTTTAGAATTAATAACAGTAAACTATAAGTCATATTTTAAATTTATAACTTACTCCATGAAGATGGGGTAGCCTATGTTTTTTTTTTACCATGACGAATTGGTAACTCATTGAAGTACTCAGGGCCATGGGATTTCATTGTACCGACCACTCGGTTGTGCCAGTAGGAGATTCCAATCAATTCCTATTAAGAATTTAAATATCATTTATTAAATTACTACTAATAAACCAAATTAGATCCATCTTATCAAGCATCGAGAGAGATCAAATCACTTTTCTCTAGAGAGTGCTTATAGTTTCATCAATAATAGATCTGTAGGAAAATGGGATAATAATAAAGGGATATTATAAAAAATGGAGTTTTTTGTGTATTTGTATTCTAGACCATCAAGTTTGTCATCTCGGATCTATATTTGAGGTAATTGACTCAACAAACATGTCCTCTAAAGTTGTCACTCCTACGTGAAAATAAAAGAAAAATTATTTAAAAGAGCATACATGCATTGTTGAAAGCATGCACACATGTTTAAGAACACACGCACAAATGTAAAATTGTGTGCATTGTTATAGAAATGAATGTAAATTTTTGTGATTAATTTCGTTTTCCCAATACACCTAATCTCCAACTAAGGATATCATCCTGTGCTTTCAAGGATGCACATATGTTTTTTTGAATAGATTCTTTTTCCCAATGTCTCTCATCTCTCGCTGGGGATATCGATGAAATTAGAAGATTTGAGTGTTAAGTATGGGTACTAGGTGTCTGTAACATGGTAAAGGAATGAAACTTGGGCCTTACGCTATAGAAGTTGTCTCTATGTATCAAGGTTCTTAGATCAACAATTCAAACTCCCAGACATTTGGAGGGCATCATTGTCTTCCAAGTAGGGATGCACATGTTTTTATGACATTTTGAACACTATTTATGAGTTTTAAGGCCTATGACATGGTCATGGGAGGAAACACAATGATTGGACCATAAAATAATTTCTTGGAATACATGGTTATGAAAAACACCTTGAACCACCACATCAAAGTTCTCATGGCTATCCCTTGTTTTGACTAGGAATATGGGTGGAATTAGGGTACTTTTGATACTAGGTACATGATTATTTAAGATTTAGACACATTTGAAGGTGAAAACTTCATCATTGTACCATAAAAGGAAGCTTGTAAGAATAAAGATTCAAGGATGATACCTTGATTCACTTAGCATGACCTCGAGAATATCATTACCCCTTGACTGGGGATATTGATGATGGACATCACTAGAATGTTTTGAGTACCAAGTATAGGTCATGGGGTAATAGACTTGGTTAGTGAAAGAAAATCAAGCCTTAAGACCTGATGTAATCGCCCAAGAATTCAATTTCAAGAACACGACCTCAAGCCACCACATGTAATGTCTTGAGAGTATCACTTCCCTTTTAGTTTTCATATGGGCATCACTACAAGGTTTTGAGATCTTGTTATGAGTATCATTACCTTAACAAAAGTTGGGGGATGAAATATGGGCATCAATCCCTTCAGTGTGGCTTTTTAGTTTAATTGAGAATAAACCAATACTTGAACTATAACATAGCAAAATCTCATACTCTATTAAAATTTGATAGTTAATTAAAAACTAAAAATCTATTAATCTATTAAATTTAATAGTTAAATTAGAATTCTTTCATTATTAAAAAATAAGTTAATATAAATCAAATTTTGAAAAATAAACAGTAATTTTCTCATCTTTTAGAAACTTAAAATGGTTACCATATATTCCTACCATTTTTAAGTATCCTCGGTCTTGAGCCACAATCCATATTCTAAATCGATTCATACATTATAGATTCATTGCAAATATATTTTTTAAGGATATATATATTATGTGAATGTGTAGTATTTTAGACTGGTTTAAAATGTAAGTGAATATTTATTCGTAATTTTTTATTAAATATTATAAATTTAATAATATAGGTAAAAAAAATTAGTTGAAGAAATGGTTTTAACTATAAAGATAATGAATATCGATTTTTTCGGTGATAATTATATCAAAGAATATATTGTCGATGATTTAGAACTAGCCAGTGTGATTCATCATCAAGGTAAGATAATGGATCACATGGTTCATCACCAAGGTAAAATAATGGATCACATTAAATGATGTCAACATAGTATTCTTTAATGTGATTATCATTGAAAATTTCACATAAGATAATTTGAACATATTTATTATTTTTACTATCATTATATAAATGATATATTGTCGATCATTTCTATAATCTAAACCCAAATAGAAATATTTATTTAATATACTTTTCCCTTTTCCATTCGGTTCATCGATTAATACGTTGATCCGAAGTTTGATAAGGTAGGCGCTAACAGGTTTAGCCCGAGTCTTTTCGAATTAAAAAAGTAGGCCTGGCAAATATTGGTTTTGTGCCATTGTCTCAGGTTTATGTGTTACCAGAGACTCTTTCAGCATCACATGGCCCCCTCATAAGTGGGAATATAAATTTCTTTAGTTACTTGTATCATTATCATTGATTTCTTCAGATTTTAAGAGTAACTTTTGCACCATGACGAAATGTGCTATGAGCAATAGATTTAAAATCTTAAAGAGTAAGTTTTGCATCTTCAGAAAACCGGAGACTGTGACAAGGAAATTTAGGTTCTGTATAACTCTGTGCCCCGTGACTTAACAAGATTGTAAATTTCTACTGAAACATTCATTCTTTAGAAATCTGTCTCGATCCATGAGATAGTTGCAGTTAGCATTAATAATTGTAATGGTAATGCCGGTTGAGATTTTTTTTTTTTTTTAAGAATGCGATTTTGTAAGTAAATTATTTAGTATATTTTTAGTGAAATCTATGAAATCTATGGTAAGACATAGTTTATGATATACAAATCATTAATTTAAATGTTTAGATTTATTCAATTTATATTGAGATTTTTTTTTTTTTTTAAATTTCTTATGGTATATTAATAAATATTTTTATTTCAAAAAAGATTATCTATCATTGTAATTTGTGGTCAACTTAATCTATTTTTTGGGATATTAATTTTATTGTCTAATTGTCATGACATTTGATTTTGTTGTCTGCTAGGTGTCATATTCAGTTCAGTTTTACTTCAGTTTAGTCAAGTTTTACTCCATTCATTTACTCTTGATGTTTTATATGTATTCTATGTATTCTATTTAACTATTTTGAATATTGAGAAGAACAATCATCCCTCCATGTTTTTCTTCATTCATTGTCATGGTATCAGAGTCTAATCTGCGCAAGACTCCTTGAGAGCAACAAAATTCAAGAAAATAGTGAAGGCTAAGAAGCTAGGACAAAACATATTGTCTCCCTCAGCTTAAGAGAAGGGCATTTTTTCTTTTTTTTGGCAACGACCCAGCACACCCTTGTAGAAGGACCAAGTGTGATGACCCTCAAAAAATTACAAATTTGTTAATTTATGCGTTCCAACGGAACATTTGACTACCAAAAAATGCGCTGACGAGTTTAGAAGAGTTCACGGAAAGAAAACTTTGGTCAAAAGGTCCACTGTCTCAAGAGCTCAGGACAAGCAAACTTTGGTCAAAATATCCATCGCCTCCACAAATATTAAAAGGGGATTTAAAAAAAAAAACAAAGAGGCCCACATCTGCATTCGAAGAAATGGCTTCTTCCAGCTCTTTGCCACAAACCCTGAATTTTCTTGGCAAAAATTACTAGTTTTGGTCTTTAAGAATGAAGACATTTCTGCAAGCCCAAGAGTGTTGGGATACACTTCAGATTGCCTATGTAGAGCTGAACCAAGAAGCATGGGAAGCCATGGCCAATAATCTGAGGAATGCATCTATTAAACTCAGAAAGAAAGAGAACAAAGCCAAAGGTTGGATACAAAACTCAGTTAATGGCTCTATCTTCAACAAGATAACTGGCACACCCACAACAAAAGAAGCTTGGTAAATCTTGAAAGTTGTGTATCAAGGCAATGATACAGTGAAGACCATTAAATTGCAGACATTGAGAGCTCAGTTTGAAACCCTGAAGATGTCTGACACAGAGAATGTGGATTAGTTCATGACTATAGTCATGGGAATAGTCAATCAGATCAAACACATTGGTGAAACCATTATAGATTAGAAGATTGTTGAAAAATTCCTTCGAAGCCTTCATAAGAAATATGACATGATTGTAACATCCATTCTGGAAGCCAAAGATTTTACAACTTTCTCAGTAGAACAGTTAACTGGATCACTTTTGGCACACGAGACAAGACTCAACTTGATAAAAAACTCCATGGAACAAGCTCTCAAAGCACAACTCTATTTTGGAAGAGGTAGAGGTAGAAGATATAGAGTCGGAAGCAAGTGAGGCAGAGGCAGATGAGAACATCATCATCTAACAGAGCAATGGATACCTCCACAAAAATAAACACGTAGAAGAAAAATATGGAGCTACTATAATGTTCAATGTCATTACTGCAAAAAATTTGGGCATTATGAACATGAATGCAGAAAGAAACAGTCAGATCAACAAAGATGCAGCTTCCATCTCTCCAATGGAAGAGAATCATTTGCGACAATGTTTCTTTCTTGCCATATTTCTAAAGATACTCATAGAAAGGACCTTTGGTTGCTAGAAAATGGATGCAACAATCATATGATAGGTAACAAAAATATGTTTTCTTATATTGATGCTTCCATAACATAAAAAATTACTCTTGGAGATCGTCCTTGCATTAAATCTGAAGGGAAAGTTATTGCCCCTGTTCTTACAAAAAAGAATCAACAGAAATACATACATGATGTTTATCATGTTCCACATTTGAAGCATAAATTCATTCGTGTAGGTCAATTGATGGAAAATGGTTATAATGTAAGGAACACATGTTATATCTATGACAAACCTCCCAATAGAAGAATGGTAGAAAAGGCTTAAAAAACCAAGAATATGATGTTTCCATTGAATCTTAGAAGTCGAAATATCTCACAATCGTTTGCCCATAATGTGTCAATAATATATGAGTCTTAGATATGGCACTCTAGGTATGGTCACATCCCATTCAAGAGTCTAAGTTTGTTTCAAAAACATTCAATGGTCATCGGTCTCCCTATTATGAATGAAAAAGATTGTAATTGTGAAATTTGTGTCTTAGCAAATCATAAAAGAGATAGCTTTCTGAGATCTTCCTCTAGAGAAAAAGAGTCTTTAGCGCTAGTCCTTACAGATATATGTGTCCTAATGAAAACACAGTCCATTAGTGGCGGTATTTATTTTCTAACCTTCATTGATGATTATAACCGGAAGATATGGGTGTACTTTCTCAAAAATAAATAAAATGCATTGTCAAGGTTCAAAGAATTCAAAGCAAAAGAAGAAAATTAGAGTGGAAATATTTTAAAACTCCTCAGGTTAGAAAAAGGATGAGAATATAGTTCCAATGAGTTCAAATATTTTTGTAAATAATAAGGAATCATAATGAAAAACACAACAAGATATACTCCACGACAGAATGAAGTAGAAAAAAGGAAAAATCAGTCAATCATGAACATGGCCAGATGTATGCTTCGTGAGAATAAGTTGTCAAAAGACTATTGGGCTAAACTAGTTTCGACAACAATGTATGTTGTCAACAGATCTCCAACAACCAATCTCCAAGGTATAGTACCTCAAGAAGCATGGGATGGTAAAAAGGTAAATGTATATCACTTTAGAATTTTTGGATAATTATCTTTTGCACATGTTCCTGAGTAGCTAAGAAAGGCCTAATGAATTTACAATCTAGTTACCAAGAAGTTTGTTTTAAGCAGAGATGTTAAATTTTTTGAAAATAAATCTTGGTTTGATCATGTTGGTGAAACTTCAAATCAACCTTTTTATCTACCACAAATAAGAATATTGTAGGTTCAAGAAGAGCCATACCATTATGAAAACGATACATCTTCAAGTTGTGAATCCACTAGTGATTCAACATCTTCATAAGACAATTAGAAAACATGAAGCATCAGAGAAATATATGAACAGGAGCATGAGTTTGATCAAAAGAATATGTTTTCCCTTGTTTCATCACAACCAACCAATTTTGAAGAATTCGTTAAATAAAAACATTGGGTTGATGCAATGAACCAAGAAATTGTTTCCATAGAGAAGAACTAGACTTGGGAATTAGTTGATCTCCCAAGAGACAAAACCAAAATTGGTGTAAAATAGGTAAATAAGACCAAGTTGAATGAAAAAGGAGAAATTAAGAAACATAAGGCAAGGTTGGTTGCCAAAGGATTATAAAGAAAGTTTGGTGTTGACTACAGTGAAACCTTTTCTCCATTAGCAAGGTTAGACACTATCATAACTATTTTATCCACACTGGCCCAACACAAATGGAAGTTCTATCAACTTGATGTAAAATTTTCTTTCTTAAATGGTATATTGCAGGAAGAAGTTTATGTAGAGGAGCCTCCTGGTTTTGAAGTTCCAGGACATGAGCATAAGGTATACAGATTGAAGAAGGCCTTGTATGGCTTGAAACAAGCTCCAAGAGCTTGGTACATTTGCATCAACACCTATCTCATCAAAAGTGGTTTTTGTAGAAGCAACCATGAGCCAACTTTGTATACCAAAACTCATGAAGGTAAAATTCTCATTGTATGCCTTTACATTGATGATCTTCTTTATACAGGAAATATTATGTTAGAAGAATTCAAGGAAACAATGAAAAAAAAGTTTGATATGATTAATCTAGGGGTCATGAAATACTTTTTAGGCATTGAAACTTAGCAATTTGCTAATGGAATTTTTGTTGGTCAACAAAAATATGCCACGAACATCATCCAAAAGTTCTGAATGACCAATTGCAAACCAACTGATACACCAATTTCTCAAGGCACCAAGGTGATCAAATAAGATGTAGCACCACCAGTTGATCCCACATTGTATAAAAGTCTAGTTGGTAGTTTGTTGTATCTCACTGGAACTAGACCTGATATCAAGTTTGTTTCTAGTTTTGTCTCCAGGTTTATATATTCACCTAAGATTTCTCATTGGAAGGTTGCAAAAAGGATATTAAGATATATTTCAGGGACCACAAGCTATGGTTTTTTCTATACACATTTCAAAAATTATTCACATTCAGGTTATACAACCAACGGTTATGTAGGGAGTTTAGATGAGCGCAAAAGCACCTCAGGGTATGCTTTTCATCTTGGAACTGATATGATTTCATGGGAATCCAATAAATAGTCAACTGTTTAATTATCTTCTGCAAAGGTAGAATATGTAGAAGCGAATTCAATAGTTTGTAAAGCAGTGTGGTTGAGAATATTATTGAAAGTTATTTCAGACATTCAGAAGGAGCCAACTCCTATTTACCATTATAACAATTCAACAATTTCTTTATAAAAAAAATCATGTTTTCCTCAAAAAGAGAAAGCACATTGACACACATTTTGATTTCATTTGTAAGTTTGTCAATGATGGGGAAATAATACTTGTTTTTTGTGGTTCCAAGGATCATCTTGAAGATATTTTCACAAAGCCATTGGGAAAAGATGTATTTGAATTTTAAAGAGAGAAATTAGGAATTGTAAGTGTCTCTACTTGTAGCAGTTGAGATTAGGAAGGGATGTTACGATATTAATCTCACTGTATGCTAGGTGTCATCACATTTGATTCTATTTTCGCCTAGGTGTCATAGTCAGTTCAATTTTACTACGGTTTAGCCGAGTTTCACTCTAGTCATTTATTGTTGATGTTTTCTATGTATTCTATTTAACAATTTTGAATATCGAGAAGATCAATCTTTGCTCCATGTTTTTCTTCATCTTTTTCAAATACAATAATAAGGGAGTCAAGGAAGCTTCAATATATCTAGACATCTGGGTGTAGCATGACTAATGTCGAAGTTGAGCTCCTCACAATAAACATATATACCATAACAAAATGTGAAAAATAATTTTAACACAAGAACAAACATGCCAAGACCTAAAAACAATTGCGGAATAGTTGATATGATATATTGTCCATAATTCAAAAACTCATATCCAAAGACAGGTACATGTCTGCAAATACGGTCCGAACAGAGGAAACGTTGACCACATTACACCAAACACATGCAATTTTCCTTATATATGCAAAGCTCAAACTAAAATGCCTCTTTACGAGGCCAAGGTAGAAGAGAAGGTTGCTATGAGAGATGAGCTTCAAGTTATGACAACAAATTAACTGCATTTGAATAACTTTAACCAAAACCACCATTGTAGTTTGCTTCATGACCCTAAACTCAACAAAAACTCCGCAAAACCAAGGAATCAACATATGTATCCATTGAGAAACATAAATCCCTGCAATTGAGAATAGTAAAACCACTCACAACACTGAAACAGGTATATCTAACAAAAGAAAAAATAGAGCTACCAATTATTCAATCTTAATCAGATAGATTAAAAACATCGGTTCCACAACCACACCAACTGATAATGAAACTAACAAAACTGACATACCACAAGCTCCACCCAACTAGACCAGAACTTAATAACATGCATCCAAAATCCAACAAAATAAATAGATGGGAAATGTAAGGTGCAAGAGGTAGAGGAATAAACCTCACTTCCACTCCTAAATGAATCAAACTTCTTTCACCCCACAAAAATTAACATGCATTTATAACGAAGGGACAAAGGGCTGATTCTCGACCTCCTTCACCTATTTTCTTCTATGCCATGCACGAGAGAGGACACATGTATAGCAAGCTTGCTTCCCAATATATCTTCGTACCTACCTCTATTCACTCCCCTACCAAGAATAAGTTATTTTTTAATTAAATATATTTGTTGAAAATTGTAATTACTCCCGCATGTAGAGTACTCTAAATTTAGAGTGTGAGTTAGTTGAGTCAACTATGAGTGAGCTTGATGTCAGTCTTTTATTTGGTAAAGTAAAATATAGAGTTCTATTTTCATGTTGAGGATATTTTGAGTGAGTCCCTAGTTGATAAAGGATAAATACCCCATGATGGGTTCATTGTAATCAAGTCAAATTTGAGTGATCAATACAAAGAACAACCACTCATGTATTTTGTGTGTCAAATTTGTGCTTATCCTCTTCTACCTTTCCATCAAATTGATATCAGAGTCAGGTTAAGCCAAAGGTTTCAAAGAGCTTGAGTATCGAAGAGTGCAGTCATAGTGTGCAGAGAAAATTAAATTATTATTATTGGTTGGAGGAGTTGTGAGCAACAGTAATTTACGTCAACCACCTGCTCGCGTTAACAAATATTATCGGCCCAAAGTCAAACTTTTAAAGGGCACCGATATATTTATTGGCCAGCATATTGAAAGGTGATTCATAAGTGTGATTAACTTTATTTGGTATATTAAAAGGTTTTGGATAAAAGATTTTCAAAATTGATTTGAAAGTATTTTATATGAATGAATGTTATATGAATTATGAATATCATATGAGTACTTTTGATGTCGTTAAAATATGTATTGAAGTGTGTGCACAAGCTTTTAAAAATTTGAAAATTATTTTTTTGAAATGATCTTTAGAGTTCAAGTGAAACACCATTCGTGCCTTGGTTTAAAAGATTTGGAAAAGAAAATGTTTATGAAGAAGAGAATTATAAAGGTTTATAAAAATAATTAAAAGGGTTTTCTTTTATTTGAAAGGAGTTTAGGGTTTTTTGGAAAGTGATTTTTTATTTTTCAAGAGAATTAAAAAGGATTTTATTGACAAAGAATGTTTAGGATTTTGCCAAGCTTCGACTATTTGCAAAAGTTGTTGTTTTGTTAACCATGACAATGTTTTGTGTGAAGATTGTGTCTTACAGGGAGTGTATATTATTATTATTATTATTTTTTTTTGGTGATATGGAAGATAGTCTTATGCAATCAAGAAAGCAACTATAAAATAGAGGAAATACCATAGTCATAGGATGAAAAATGCGACTGAAGCAGATTAATAAAATGAATCGACAAGAAGAGACAAAGATCCTTGTCATATTTAGATACTTTCAGGCTACAACTGAAGAACTTAGAAGTATAGCAGAAGACAAAGAATAAATTGAGGTTGATTGGTGTAGCATGGATATGATTCCACCTCTTATGTTTATTGATGCCCTCGATTTTAGTTTCATTCAGCATGCAATGGATGAAACGATTATATGCAAGGTAGCTAATGCTACATATTCTAAGGAATCGTGGAAGATCTTGGAAGAAGAATTTGGTGCAAGGGAGAGTCACATGAAGTAGCACGATGTGTCACAATCTGTTGAGTCATCCACAAATCTGAAAGTAGATGAGAAAGACTTTAGAAAGACAACAGAGCTTGGAGAATCTCACTCAAAGGTGGATGATGTTCATAACGACTATAAAAGTGAAACCCAATATGCAGACATGCATATGGATGAAGAAGATTTATCAAAGATTACAGAGAGAGAAGTTGAAGCCTCTGTGTGTGAAGCAAAGAAAGATCATATAAATGCTAAAGGGATCCACTGTAAAATGGATGGTGCAGATGATGGTGAATCCAAATATGACAAAACACATGTAGAGGATGATTGCAAAGTGAGATGTGCATTGGTTAATCTAGCCGCACGTGATGGATTTGATGGAGTTGAATTTTTTAATGAGCACATGCATGCTCAGATATCCCACCATAAGGTGGATGAAAATTATGTTGATGATATGTGTGGTTTCTTTTTTGAGTCAGAGATTGATTGTGGTAATATGGCAAGTGTCATGTTTGATGAAGAATTGAAGGTTGAAGTTGCCACTATAGCAACAATATATGAAACATTTGGAATTGATTATGAAGTAGTATGTGATCTAGCATTAGTTGATGATCAAGAAGAGGATAAACTGATTAAAGAGTTTTTTATGAGAATATCCACTTACAACATAGCAGTGGAAGGCAACCTCCATGAAGTGGAAAAGAAGGTAGAGAAGGAAGCTCTCACTAAAGATCATAACAAAGATGTTTTTAACATAGATTTTGAATATGCAAGTGTTCAAAATAGCATGGGGGTGGAAGTTGAAAACAAAGTTGTTAATAAGTTCAATGCAGATTTGAAGCTCATTAAATAACAAATTCATAAGCCAATTGAGCAAATTGATGAAATTATTAAAGAAACAGTTATAATAAAAGAATCAAATGAAATGGCGAACGAGAAAAATGAGCATGATTATGATTTTGACATGTAAGCCTAATGATGATCTTGAGTGTGTAGACTAAAGGAAAAAAATCAACAGTACTTGATGATGAAAGTGAAGACAAGGACATGGAAGTTTATGAAATGAGGAAGAATTGATTAAAACCATTTTTCAGCAATGGAGTCAAGAAGAGATAATATTTTGCTATCAAGAAATATGGAAGAAATAAAGTTAGGAATATGAAGCACGAGAAAGAAAGGAAAGAAGACACATTGAATATGAAGAATTATGGTAGCAATCCATGAGTGAAAGAATAGTTGAAGAGGAATTTGCAGAAGAAAAAGTTAGACCAAATACAAGAGAAATCAAAGAAAAACTGCAACAGCAAAAAGTGAAGAAATATGGAGCCTATAGCAAGAATGCGCAACAAATAATGAAGCAACTTCGAGGATATATAATTCGGAAGAAACAAAAAAGAAAATGAAAATTTGTCAGTCTTTTGATGCATTGTAAGCCTAACTGAGACTTAGACCAACAAGCATGCTTACGTGATGATTGAGTCAAGTTTTTATTGTAATCCTAGCGGACATTGTTGATTCATGTTTGAGTTATGTTGAGTCATACGGTCGTAATTAAGGGGGGGTATTGGAAATTGTAATTACTCTTACATACAGAGTAGTCTAAATTTAGAGTGTAAGTTAATTGAGTGAACTATGAGTGAGTTCGAGGAGTGAGTTCGTGATCAGTCTTATATTTGGTAAAGTCAAATATAGAGCGTGTTTCCATATTGAATTTATTTTTAGTGAGTCACTAGTTGAAAATGATAAATACCACATCATGGGTTCATTGTAATCAAGTCAAGTGTGTGTGATCTTTACTAGGAGCAACAACTAGTGTCTTTTGTGTATCAAATTTGTGTCTATCCTCCTCTACCTTTCTATCAATATAAATGAATACAAAAATTCTCATAAACTATTATTTTAAATGTAAAACCATACACTTTATTTGGTTATATAATTTTGTATACAATATTTATGTTTCAAACAAATTTTAAAATTTAGCTTTGAAGTTTTTAATATTATGATTGCCTATTTCAACATTTTAAAATTTTGAAAATTTAATATATTTGAGTATTTGTAAGATATATTAGTTGGAATATATAGACTCATACAAAATTTCTCATTAATTGTCATTTTAAATTTAAATTTATACATTTTGTCTAAATATAATTTTATTTACAATTTTTATGAGTGAAAATAATTTTTAAATTTTGATTTTGAAGATTATGATTGTCAATTTCAATTTTTAAAACTTTGAAAATTCAATATATTTAGATATTTGTAAGATATATATTTCCCTTTTTTAGAATTAAATTTAATCAATCAATTTTTTTTAAGATCAAATCGAATTCAAATTTGAACGAGAACTTAATAACTATGATTATAATGAAATGCATTCGAGGGCAGGATCTATAAAACGAAAGGAAAAATAAAAGCTTGCTAAAAGCCACGTGATATTTAGAATATCTAGAAAATTGTCAATTCTAACCAATAACAAAAATCTAGGCATCTTAGGAAGAATATAAACCTGTGCTTGAACTTTGGAGATTGGTGCAATGAAATTTAATGTTTAATTCTACTTGTGAAGGCATAGTGATGAAGTCTATTTGAAATTTTTGGATTTGTGCATGTTAAATTTGAAGTCCAATCCAAAGGAGTAGCTTGAAGAAAGTAAGGTGAAGCAATTACTAAAGAAAATTGGCTGGGAGTGTTGAATGGATGCCCGCCAATAGATAGGCAGCTAAAACCAAAATTTGGAATGAATCCAAGAGAAAGTTCAAGGCAAGGTCCAGGAACGTTGGTTCTAAAATATTTGAATGGTTACTTTATCGTGGACCTATTAAAATAGTTACATTTATTGCTATACACCATAATGTATGAACAATTAAAATGTCCAAGCATTTGTAATAGTATGTGGGAGAGCATTTTTGGAGCAATTCTAGAGTGTATTGGAGCTACATTTATTGATATTCACCATTATGTATGAACAATTATATGCCATTGTAATAGTGTGAGAGAGCATTTTTAGAAGCATAGTAAGTATTAGGGGTCATTTTTTTAGTGATGGTAATTTTAGTGTATTGGAATTATAAGTAAGAGAGTGTAAAGGTGTTCATGTTAAAATAGTTGAAGAATTCACGTAAATGTTCAGATGGAGGAATTCAATGATAAAGAAGGCATGTATATATTGGATAAATAAGGGTGTATGATTAAATTTATCTAACATATAAGGTTAAAATTTAAGGTCAAAGAGTCTAGAGTCAAAGTAAAGTGAAGTTAAAGTCGTCATCGGTGTGATAATTATGTTTTTTGAACCAAGGTCACAGGTATCTTGTTGGCTTTTGCATAACACAACAAGAAACATATTTTTGTAATTGCATGTTCCATGTTGGATAGAGATGTCCTATAAAAATAAATTTTATAAAATGATGTAAGAAGAAGAAGAAGAAGATATAAAAAGATGCAGATTTAATGAATAAAATATGACAAAGAAATCACAATTAGCATGAACAAAGAAGATGCAAGGAGAAGAAGATGACTCTATGAATGAAGGAGAAAGATGAACAGATGAAGAAGTAGAATCCATCACAAAAGAAGGAAATAGAGAAAAGTGCAAGAAAGATGTAGAAAGAAGATGATGCAATATGAATGAAGATAATGATAGAGAGAATAGACCCCGGACTTGAGTAAAAGAAGGTAAAATGAATGAAACAATGAAATTAAAGTAGTAGAAAAGGAAGGTCGAAGAAGCAAAAAATGTGAAAAAGAAAGATGATTGTACATGGAAGAAGGACATGAGCAACGTAAATAATATAGCATAATGTGTTAAGAATGGAGATGTAAAGATTCCATGGAAAACAACATCCCTAAAAATGTTAATGGTTTGTAATGTACTTGATGTAAAAGGAAAATGTTTGTAGTTGATATGGAAAGGAAATAGTTAGTTGGCCTAAATGGAAATTTAAAATGAATGCACTTTTGTCAATGTCATGTAAGGTTGATGAGGCAAGTATACCCCCATTGAAGAGGATATGGTTATCAATAACCACTTTCCATTAGAGTGTAAGTGGTGCTAAATAACCACTTCTTGTGAGAGAGGAAGGTTTGTCGTTATCCTAAACTACTTGAGATAATGTATGTTTGTGGTAAGCTAAAACCACCTAAGGTTTGTATGGTTTAGGGTAATCCATGAAAAATTATGGTATGGTTACAAGTAAGCCAAATAAAACCTAGGTTGATGAATGTTGATGGTGTAGGGGGAGTTGAATGTACAATTATACATATATGTTGTTGATACATGCAATGAAAATATTTCCTAGAGAACCTGTCGATATGGCAAGTGACAACACATGTATTCTAATGAATGTTAACGTTTTGATATGGACTTTAACAAACACATTATTATATTTTGCAGCTACAAGATGAAAGATGAAAAAAAATGAAAATGAAAATGAAAACAAAAGGGAAAGAAAAAATAGTACGAAATATTGAAGATGAAGATATTACTAGATCAAAGGACAATGGAAGATAAAGAAATCACAACTACTTTCTAAGGATAAGTATGAAGAAATAACTCCTAAAATAACCATAAAAGTCTATGAAAAAATAATAAATTAACATAAAATTTGAATAATGTTAAGAATTTAGAGTGAAAAACTAATTTCAACAAAAAAAAAAGTTAATTACAAAAAAAAATTAATTTCAATATAAATGTTATGATAGCTTATCATTATATATTATAACATTTTCTAAAATAAAAATAAATACCAAAATACTTATTTAATATATATATATATATCGTTTCACTTCCTTGTTTCATGATTGACTATTAAAATTAGCATATTTATAAACTATTTTAATAATCAAAATGTAATGATAAAAAAGAGCTTATATCATATGAACTGAAATGTATTAAGGATGTTTAAGAAATAAAATTACTTTACACGATTTGCTCAAAGTTTTATATTTACACCTATGCTGGGTTTGGCTGGGCAGATCCAACGAATCAAAAAGATTTTTTTTCTTCCTCCTTTTTCTAAGGATTTCTCACCTCGTGGCATTTTGATCACACCGCTCGGGTTGTATGTTGCAAGAAACCTCTCTGGACATGTAAAACGGCATGGCAGAGCAACCCCTGTGATTTTTTGGATTGATTTTCTAGCAATGACTGTCAAAACCATTTTTAATTCATTTTTTCTTTAGGTTATCCCAGGTAGTGGAATGTGCAGGTACTCTATTCCTTTCCCTAATGGGGCAGCCTAAATCACAAGCTTTACTCTCAATACGAGCTGCCCTGAGAAAAAATATGTTCATAACAGGGTTTCTTCAAAGTATTGTACGAATTCAAAGAGATTAAATTATCCAGAGATGATGAATGGAGACGGAAAAACGCAGAGTAGGCGAAACAAAATGAACGGAAACAAGTTTTCAGTGAAAGATTTAAAAGAGCTCAAACATTTAAAGCATTTCAATCCATCTCCAGTTCTATTGATCCCTTTAATTTGGATATTTGTTTGAGAGCCTTACATACTCAATTTCAGCAATTTATGCGAACACGTGAAAAAGAACCCCAACCTCTTATGTGTTCCAAATGATTTGATTTAGAAATACCTGTTTGCTAAAGTTTTAAAGTTTTAAGTTCTGTAATTTTTGCTCCTCCGTGAAAGAAAATTTATGGAGCATTCCAACAATTTGATTTATAAACATATTCTTGTCAGAGCTTTAAAGATTGATTTATTTCAAGTCATATGTGTATGTTAAAGAAAAATCCTTTCTTCTATAAGTAGGCCTTAGCATTTCAATTTGTTGGTGTAGGCATGTTTAAAGTTTTCACGCATTTGATTCACCCATACATCTTCAAAGCTTTAAAGATTGAGCTTTTACAATCTATGCATATATCGCTTACTGCATATATATTCCTCGCGACATCGTTTCCGCGAAGATAGTATTGAAAATAATTCGTGTAGTTTTGATTAAAGCTCTAGAGTATTTAAGCTGTTTGATTTGGGTATACATCTTTTTAGTGTTAAAGGATATTGATTTATTGACTGACAGTTCAAAATTATGAATCACCTTTAATTGTCTAGTATGATATCAAGATCAACTAAAAAAAATGTGATCTTCTTGGAAACATTGACATAAGTGCCATGTTAGAGTATTTCTGAGTATGGAATTTCCTAAGGCTATTTCAGCTAAGTATACAAAAAAAATTTCTCCTTGAATTGCAATGGAACAGTAAGTAGACTATGACAGTTTCTGATTGTTTTTCCTTTCAGCTATATTTTTTCTGCAAGAATGTGAATTCTAGAAGATATTTAAGGTTGATTCTCTTATTTCAAAAAATAAGTGATGTTTTTAAAAGTATAAAAATTGATCATAGGTGTTGAGGAAACTCTCCTTGCAGTTATTTTTGAAAAAAGGGATGAAGAAGTGCTAATGGTAAGCCCTTGATCCCATTCATCAAACTTAATATAAGCTATCAAAACTTCATAGTAAAAAAATTGTCTCGTCTCACAAAGTGCTTCTTATATGTTGATCAAATTTTAAAGTAGGAATTTCCTTTGTCATGGGTTTGTGAAAATGCTCATTTGTGTTTGTTTTCCTACATTTATGATTACTCTTTCAGTATATAGAGTTCATGTGAAGAAAATCAAAGGAAGAGTTTGAATAAAGGCTTATAAAGAAGAAATTTTATATTCATTGATTTAAGGCATTTTTATATTTATTGATTTCATTTATCAAGATGATCTACTCAAATATTATATTATTTTGGTGTAACTTTGTACCTTTAGAGGCAATGTCTAGTTTATATAGTATTAAAAGACATTATAATAACATCATTTTAAATTTCCAATGTAACTAGTTTCAATGTATTTTCCAATGTAACTAGTTTGTACCCTTTGGGACGAGTTCCATTTATGAACACATTTCTTAACTAATCTTGGTTGCATCTTTAAAAAGTAAATGCACACCAGTCTTCATAATGGAATCAATGCTAGTATTACCTTTTATTCCATCATACAACCTAAGCTCTCCATTTTTTAACCCACATTCCGAGCATTTGTTCCTCACCATGTTACTCATAGAAGCTTCCACCTTTGCAGTGGTTTTGATGCTTTGTGCATTGATTTTTTTGTGTTCCATTGCTTTTAGTATTCAACCAAATTGATTGACAGACAAAATGATATGTGGATTGCTTTTATTATTGCATGTTGGGAAAAATAAAATAACAATGCTAACAAACATGCATAATAAGTTGATAAATTTTGGAATTTGACATAGGCCACTTTCATCAATTTCCTTGGCCACTTTTGTTGTTTTTTATACCACGGATTCAAATAAATATCATGCATAAAAGCACAAAGAAAGAATCAAATCATCCAAAACATACATATTCAACATGAAATAGCTTTGTGAACTCACTCAAAGCCATTCATTTTCTTCCTCAAAATCTCTACATGTCATGTCATGGGCCTGCCAAAAAGGAAAACCAATGTTATACAGTTTGAAGGTTGTGGAGTTGGTTCTCAGAGAAGAAAATGGAATGTTCTCATGAGCACTATTTAAATAGAGATGCGAGGAGGAAAATTCCCAACAATGGCTTGGGAAATATTTCACCTCTTTGTTGTTGATGGTTGTGGGGATAATCCATTTTCTTCAAAAATTTCGAGGACTACTGCTGAGCTGGAAATCTAGAAATCAAAGCTGAAATTGAAGGTGTCACAACCCGACACTTGTGTGACCTAAGCTCATCATGGGCATTGTGTGGCACTGACATAATTTCATCTTTTCAAGCTACTCTTATCCGGACTAGGGCCTACTTCCAACACTTAGACCATTATTTGTTCAAGTGTTCTCTTACTCAATTATGCAACAGAATTATCATATATTTAGTTTACTTAACTTATTTTTGCATTCACTTACAAAAATTTACAATATCAATAAACATCAATAAATAGTGCACACACAATTTTATGAAGGGAGTGGGAAACTCCCTAAAAAAATTTGTCCCAAATACTTCAAAATATAACACAAGTGTATTTTATAAGTTTACAAAGATGTGGCAGTTGCGTGGTTGCACCATAAACATGTTCACCCAATTCTTCCCAAGTCATTTTTCTTTACCCAAACTACTAGCCTGGTTGTGTAGCTTTTCCCCCACTATCAAGATGTGCCACTTCTGCCCACACTACTTGGCAATTCGTGCACCCTCTGCCCGTGCTAATAAGGAACTCCAAGTGCCGCAACTACAACTACAAAATTAACCCTATTTAGAAACTCACCTGTCTTGCCTGTCCTAGGAGGGCGCATGGCTCAGGCCGCTACCTGCTACACATGGTTGTATTGTTCTTCCCGGGTCGCACTTTTTTGCACTTCCCCTAAACTGTTTTGTCCACACTTTGTACTTCTTCTTTGAACTTGTATGAACTGCCTTTGTTGGTTTTTTTTACTCCCTCTCCTCCAATATATAGTCGCTTGGCCCACTTCAATTACTTGAGCTTACACGTTACACTTTGATCCAAGGGATCAATAAAATGTTCAAAAATGAAAGTGTTCAAAAGTACTCGAAATTAGTGCCAAAAAGTACAACTCATCGTCTTGAATCCAGTACAACTTAAATCACTCAATACCCACATCGTTTGCTCCAGATATCGCATTTTGATCATTTTCCTAAACAACTAAAATAATTTTTCAGGTTGAAATACATGATTGTTGACTCGGTAGTCCGTATGGTGAGTCAAGAAGCTGAATGGGTACCATCGAGCTAATGAAAGGCTGACAAGTGGATTCATCTGATTGGTGTAGGTTGGAAAATTCTAATTGGTCAATGGTTTTCTTGATGATCCAATAGTTTGGTGCCACGTTGCCCAGTCATGGGTTGTCATGTGGCCTAATGATGGCCTACCATGTGGCACCCCTATGACGTGTCAAATTTTGGTAAGGCCAGACATGCCTCAATAGGCATCGAACCTCTGGCCTCAAGGAAAGTAGTGCAATTTTCTACTATTTTTTTGCGGGTGGTGTTTATAATGCATTAAGAAAAAACCCTATATAAGCCTTCCAAATTTCTTGCTTAAGGGATGGGGCCAGGGCTAAGCCCCTAGGCCTTAGTGATTGCACACCCATAGAACCATGGCAGAGAAACCAAGGGCTCGGGGCTTAGCCCCAACCCAAGGTCATACAACCCACCACATAACCAACATAAAAAGGTATTGGCATTGACAGGTGAGGGTGTTGGGTCAAAGACCTAGCCCCCAGTCCCATGATGAACCACAAGAATGAGACTAGAGTGGAAGGTGTTAATGATTGGTGCGACAGTCATGAGGGCTAAGGTTAATACCAACCCCCAGGGCATGTGGGGTCATGCAATACCATGGGCGTGAGCAGAAGGAATTATGGTGACGGGTGGGAGAATTCGTGGGCTAGCCTCGTGTTTTATGGGAAATTAGAACTGTGGCTTGGCAGTTAAGGGGTTAAGTCGACAAGGGAAAGAGGTTAGGCCCAGCCCTAGGCTGCATGGCCCCATGTGGCCAAGCTCTTTTTACATAGGGTCATTGGGAAATTAAAATTTCTAACAAATTGCACCCAATCCAACGTGAATCTCGCTAGTGCCAGGAAAAATTAGCGTTCAACGGCCTCCCAAACTGTATAATTTGTACGATGGTTAAATAGAGAGTCCAATTTGTAGAGTAGTTAGCAACAAAACTTCTTTAGAGCATAACTTTCTTAGTTTTTTGCCAAATTGAGCCTAACAAGAGCCCAACTTGGGATTATGGGTGTTCTTCAGCCATTGGAGACATTATTTTTTCATTCTGAGTATTGTAAATCCATGAAATCATAGATTTGAGCACTTAATGAAAGATTCCCAACATTGGAAGTTGAACCAAGAGATGTAGCCCAGGAGGGGTGAACTCCTTAATCATTTTGTTGTCTTATGCTATTGTGTATGGTATATTTGTCTATGTTTTTATGCTACAAACTGAGTTTAAAAACCATTAATTTATGTACTTTTACAAATTGGTCCATTGCCTAAAATACATACAATTTAACTTTCACATTTCCCAATAACCTTCAAGTTTTCATTTCAATTTAGTTTGGTATCAGTGCCCTGGTTATTTTGAAAGTTTGATTTTGTTGCAAGCATTTTAAGATGCTTACAAGGTTGAAACTGAAAATAGGAGAAGGACTGCTTGTGGAGCCAAGTTCTCAAGTTGATTCAAGGAGAAAAAATTTACCTCAAGCTTCACGAGTCATGGCACATGAAGAGGGCCATGAAACTATGTCTAATGATGAATTTTTTTTTAGAAAAGCCTTATTTGAAATGTCTGAAATGGTGAAAGTTCTATATGAAGATAGGAACACAAGGTTGTATGGAGAGAGCTCAAAACCTCCAAAAGGGAATGGAGGAAATTGTGACAAACCACCACCTCTACCTCCAACCTTTCCTTTACCTCCATCTTCACCCTTATCTTCTTCTACCTCAATCCCTTCACAAACTCCTCCAATATCTCCAAAGGGACATCGTAAAGCTCCTTTGTTAAATCTTGACATAAAATTTGAATTACCTATGTACAATGGAGAGGTAAATGCTGAGAAATTGGATAATTGAGTTCCTCAGATTGAAGTGTATTGTAGGATAAAAAGAATTAAGGAGGATGCAACCAAAATTCAGCTTGCTTCTCTTAGGTTATAATGTGCAACACTCATTTGGTGGGAGGCCAAAACTCAAGAGGATCTTAATAAAAGTGGCAAGATTATTTCCTCTTCAAATTATTTTGTAGCTGCATTAAGAATATATTTTTTCCATCATCATACATGCAAAAGGCTATAATGGATTGGAAAAAATTTAGGAAAGCTAAGGGTTAGAGTGTGCAAATTTATACTCAAGAATTTAGAAAAAGAGATTTGATTTTGGGTATAGATTTATCCTCTCAAGAAAATCTACGAAAATTTATTGGAGGTTTACATAGTTATTCGAGACACACAATTCTCATGTTTAATGCTACAAATCTAGATGAAGTATGTGTACATTAAACTCATTTATAATAAAGAGGAAATGATGTTCCCCAAGAGAGTATAAAGAAGCCATTCAAGAGTGGAGAGAAAGGAAAGGGGAAATTCAAAGGCAAGGGGAAAAGGAATGCTTCAATCAAGAAACAGGGAGAGAAACTCACATGTAAACATTGTTCAAAAGAAGGCCATGATGAAGACAATTGTTGGAAACTTCATCTTAATATTAGACCCAAAAAGTTTAACAACAAAGGGAAACAAAAATCCACCATCAAAACTTCTAAAAAATCTCACTAAAACCAACTCATATTAATATATAACCACAACTATGTCAAATGATGTGGCATTAAAATTTGTAGCCATCTCAATATTAATCAAAAGAAAAAGGAGTTGTCTTTAGTGTGACTTTTTGAAGTTTCAGGTGGTGGAATCCTGTGAAAAAATTTGAGGTAAAATCTTGGTTTTTGTTATTCAAACTGGTTTTTTGACTCTATATATGGATTCCACACCCTCAAAAACCTCTAGGGCACTTTGATTGTGCAAAGTTAGCAATCAAACTTCTCTTTTCAATAAATTCTTGCCGGAATTTAGAGAAATTACACCGTAAAAGCCTTCAAAAAGTGGCACTAAAGACTACTCGAAAGAGGAATAAGGTGCGGTGACAAATAAACGTTAATATATATATATATATATATATATATATATATATATATATATATATATATATATATATATATATATATATATATAATGTTAGTTGTCGACTAATCGAGCGGAGGTAGAAAGTCATATATATATATATATATATATATATATATATATATGAATGAATGATGTTAGTTGTCGACTAACCGAGCAGAGGTAGAGAGTCAAATATTATGTGTACGACTTATGTTTACAAACTCAAAGATTTAACAATAATTACAACTAGAATTTAGGTATCTAAGGGATTGCATGATGGAGCATCAATGTTCCAAAGTTAATTTTTTTTAATTTACATTGGTGCATGAGTTAGGATGTTAAAATAATTTTTTATAACATTACATAATGAAAATGGATGATAAATAAAAATTATAATAATAATAAGTATTTGTTTCAAAAGTATTTCCAAAAACATTTTTTTTTTGCAGTGAATTTATATTTTTATAATTTTTTTTTATTGTTTAAATTTATTTATAATATGAGATTTTGTTCCAATCAAATTTTAATTTTATAAAATTTAGAAATTTAAATTTTATGAAATTAAAAGATCAATACTAGAAGTTCAATTAAATTAATTAATTTTATATTTTTCTATCAGCTTTTATTTAAATTTAAAATAATTTGATTAAAATAGATTAAATAATAAATAAATTTATATTAATAAATATTTTCATTTTAAAAATAAAACTAGCTTAGATCCATATACCAAGTACCAAAGGGATCAAATTTCTTAATGTGCAAACCTCTTTAAGAGTGAAAATAATTTTGATCCCTCTCGACCCTTGGTAGATTTGGATTTAAGAAAGATATAAGTTGATTTAAATAAAATTAAATGAAAATAATTCAAAAATGATAGTTTCATTTAAATAGTTACTTTGGTTTAAAATAATTTAAAATGACAAATAAAAGACACCCAATCCACTTAAATAGTTACTTTTGATTATAATAAATTAGAATGGAAAACATAAGATTTGTTCCACTTTAACTCTCAAATTACTAGGGAGTAGAATTGAATGTATGTTGAATATTTTTTTAATAAATAGTACAAATGGGAAGAAAATAAGAGAATAAAAAATAATGTGACATTTCATATATGTTTTATTAAGATAATTGGAAGAAAAAAGGGAAAAATATGTAAGTGTATGTTTGTTTTTTTTTTAGAGGAACTCAGTATAAGCACATAGCCTGGGTCTACAACCTATTTTTCTCTTTGTAAAATAGGTCATAACAAGGGGATTTGAACCTTGGATCTCTTAGTTATATCAAGATTCATAGTACTTTGATAACCAATTGAGTTTCCCCTATGAGACATTAGTGTATGATGTTTTTGGTTGATAGTACATTGTGTTATTTATTTTAAAGAGTTTATCTAACTTATTGTATATTAAAATTTGACATTAATTTATAGGTGAAAAGAAATAATAGAAAATTAGATGTAGACGACATTGTTCAATATATGGTAGAATGAAGCTATTGTAAAAATAGTAAGATAATAAAAATATAAAATAGAGAGTCCCTGACCACTTATTAAAGTTGAAAAGGAGCAGGGAATATTTTAGGGGCTAATATTCACAGATGGGCTAATTTTCCATGCTTTTTCTAAAAAAAATATTCGCCAATTCCCACTTTTTCTTAAAAATAATTCACCCAAATTTTATAAGAAAAAAATATTTTACCTTAAAAATTGCCAAAAAATTATACGGACTATATAAAATCATTAGAAGTTTGAAATGCTTTGCTAAAATATCACCAAGAATTTTATAGTTTGCATATTATGGATTAGTAAGATTAGCCAAGGTTTCTAATATTTAAGATAAATTTCCATCCTTAAAATTTTCTCTGAAAAGGAGGTCAATGAACCACTTGAAATTTTGAAAAGCTAAAATGTATATATGGTTTATAGAGACAATTTCATTTATAACTTCCTTTATGAAAGCTCTTAATATTGCATGGAATAAGATAATATTTTTTATTTAGGTGATGTAACCCAATTTTAATTCCCTTACATCAATTTGTTTGCTTGAATTTTTAATATTATTGAAGGTTTTCTTCAATTTTGTTTACTCATGAATATGTCTCTCAATATTGGGAAGGAATTTTAAATCTGGGTGATAGACAAATTGTGAAATATTAAAGAAAATTATGTGAAGTTTCAACACCTAATGTTATAAGACTATATGAACCAATACATTTAAAGGTATAATTTTGATAGAAATAGAAAAATTTTAAGATGCTTTAGAGAATACATGTTTTTAAGATTCTATTATCTATCTTGTAAGATAAAAGATTAGAGAATACTTATTTTTATCTTTTAGGTCAATTTAGAGAGTATATGTTTTAAATATTTTATGATTTAGAGATTGATTATTGAGCTGAGAGGCTCATTCTACAACCCAATATAAGGGGATGTGTAATTGGGTCTGTCCATCCATTTCTGGAGTTCATACCTTCCCCTTTATAAAAATAAACATAAAAATTATGCTCTAAAAAGAAAAATAATGTCGGTTGTAATTAAAAAAATGAATATTTTTTAATGATCTGAATATGAACAACCTAGTTTTGTTGTGCTAGCTTCCTCATTAGTATAAAAGAAAATTGTGTTTAAGGATAGTCTCAAATAACAAGTTATGAGAGGGTTTATGTGTCAAATTTGTATGTCTTTTATGAGAAATTCATGAGGTAAAATAGCTTTAAAAAAACATATACATCAAGTAAATTGCAGAGAAATAATACACAACAAACACATTACACAGAGCTGATAAAGGATTTCACCCCTCCTGGGCTACATTTCCTTGGACCTGCTTCAATGGCTTGGCCCTCTTTGGATTAATGGTAAATTCTCTGATTACATGCACCTACAGTGCTCCAATGGATTCCCAACCTGCTCCAATAGATTCAGAAGACCCAAAAACCCCTAAGTAGCCTCTTCTATCTCTTCAAATGGTTTTTAAGTGAAGCATACAAGGCCTCCTCTCTTGGTGGCCCTAGGCATATCTAATCTTCAAAGTGGAAAAATCACTTTCAGAAGTGCTCCTCTACCTCTGAAACCTGTGCCAAACTTCTTAGAGCATACAAACCTTCTAGGATAGACTCTTTTTGAGCCCAATTTGGTTGAAATATGCTTAAGTTATGGTTTCTTCAGTTTCTCCTAGGAAAACTCCTCCAAAACTGGAGCAACTCCAGTTAACTCGGACAAATTTGGAGTTCCTCCGAAATTAGTGGACTCTTCCAATTACTTCTAATCCATAATTAAGGTTAATCTAGAGATTAGGCACTAGTTAAGTGCACTTAGCGGTAACCACGTGCTTAAAACTAATCCAAATTTAAGTAAGTTTAATCACTGTTTATGGTTTAATAAATGACATTAAGGTTTAAACTCCGCACATTTAGTTCTGGCCTCCACCGTGGTTATATGTGTGTGGTCTTGTGGACCGAGGGTTGGCTCTTTGTGGCTAGCCCTCTTTACCCTAGCCATGCAACAACGTCAACTTTAAATAAATGTTTGAATCCATAGTAATTAAGATCCAAAGCATGGGTATAGTGGTAAGGTTGTGTGTTTGTGTGGGGGAGGTCACGGGGTCGAGCCAGACCTCCGCCCTTCTGCCTATATATAAAATTTTTCCACCCATAACATTGACATTAGACCTTCACTTAGCCAAATTTCAAACTTTGGGAGGGGGCACGTGGTGGTCTTTGAGCTAGCCATGTGTCATGACCCCATTGGCTCGTTCAAAACCAACCAAAAATTGACATGTAGCCCAGAAATTTGGACCAACCATAAGATGACAAGTGTTAGCACACCATTGGATGGAGGAAAACCAACTTTGACCAATAAATTGACCCCTATGACCCTGTTTGAATTTTTTTGAAAATTCGCCTATTCGGCAAAGCAAACAATAGGCTCTAACTTTCAGATATGGAGTCATTTTTCGATGAAACGAAGTGCGCCGAAATTAGGGCGACGAGAAATTTGCAGTCGTTATCATTTCGAGTAATTCTAAGCACTTTGAAGTTTTAGCAAAATTTTACCCCCAATTTAGTTTCTGATCATTCCTTTCCACTAAAAGGATTTTGGACCCACAAAAGCTGGTTATCTAATGAGAGTTTAATACTCTTCTCTTTTCCAAGTTCTATCAACTTGATTCTAATTAGAAAAATCTCCATGAAAACCACTTTGGTTCATTGACATGTCTTTCCTTGCAAATATCTTGGTACTTGAACCGATGTCCTCCTTTTGTTGCTGACCCAATCCAACACTTCATTTCTGCTTGCTGACTTATTAAACACCTTGTTGTACCAAAGCAATCCCTCGGTGCTTGGAAAGCTGACTGATTACCTTCCCACTGATAATCTTGTTCCTCCTGTGCACACACATGCATTCGATGCAAGATTCTCCTTGGAAACCACTTTTCCATGTTAAGCCCATCTGAGTGAACTACAACAGTGAGTTCCAATATCAGTAATCTCAAGAAAATAAATTACCATTCTTCTTACCTCCACGGTTCCAAATTCCACATCTGGAAGAATGCATTCGCCATCTATTTTGCTTCTTGGCGTCAACACATCAAATGGTCTACAATGATTATTACATATTGGTGTACAAACCCATCGACCAAAACACAAGTCGAAAAAACATGCGTCTTCAAACCATTGACTCTTAAGTCAAACAAAATCATGTACAACACTTGACGATTTTTTTCCCAAAACAACAAGAATTTCACATCTCATGAAACAATTCGTCAACATCTCCCTTTCATCTTTGGAGACAAAATCAACTCTTCCAAGTCGATATGACATGCATGTAACACACAATCGACCAACACAAGTCGACTCTCATGCATGTGAAAATGATCAACATTCTCAAGTTGAAAACATACACGTTAACAAAGCAATCGACCAACACAAGTCAATCACTCATGCATGTTCAAGCACAATGAAACTATAAAAAATTCCACTATTCACACACACAAACTCTCATGCATGTATAAAATGCTCAACTCCCTCGCAAGTATAATCACAAGTACATGAATCCCATTGGTATGTACGATTAATTAAAGAGCTGAACTGACCAAATTTGTTGCAACAAAGTGAGTCAACATACTCCACTTTCAAACACATTCCTGGAATAAACATGCAACATGCATTCTAGAGAAAAATAAATGCATTCACATGAAAATTGCAACTACAAATTGCCATCTTTGCTGCGTCTAAGTGAGTCAACATAAATCTACTTTTCCAACATCTTGCTTTGTGCAATATGCATCATAATTTCAAGAGAAAATAAATGCATTCAAATAACAAGGAAATGCATCAATAAAGAAATATTTGCATCAATTATCAAAAGAAATGAAAGGCCTTAATTGTTTAAGAAATCTAACCATCTCTTTCCAAACCGCTTCAATGGTGCTTCTTTAAGGTTCACTTCATCATGTGTATCAGGCCGACCCACACCAACTATGAAATCCTCTTTTCCATTCTTGTCAATCTCTCCACCTTCTTCATATTTTTTGGATGACTTGTTGGATACAAAGTCCAACACTTGTCTACAAGATGATCCTGCTTATGGCAATGAGTGAAAAATAATTGCATATTCTTTTCAGCATGGTTTGCATTTTCCATTGCACCTTTGGCTTTCTGTCTCCTTTGTTTTGAAAGTTTCATGTGAATTACTATCTTCTTCCAACACCTCGAAATAGTATGGTTATTCAAACCACAAAAGGAACATGTAAATTTTCTCTAAATCTTATGTGAAGATTTTCCATGTTTATCATAATAAAAAACAACTTGATTAAAGGCAGATTAATACCTTGCACATTCGCCTTTGTCGCCTTCTTGAGGAGGTGAATTTTATGAGGTAGTGGCTCTCTTCGAAATACCAACAATGGCTTCAATGAATTTAGAGCTTTCAACATCCTCTTGTTTTCCATTTCCATTAGTTGCATGCTTATGAGCATCTTCTTGCAAATTGGGTGTAAAACTTTTGCATTCCTCATGAACACAAACTTCATAAGCTTGAGGTACCAAACATGTACCTCCTTGGCTTTGGATCATTCTCCATCATGTTTTCCATAACCAAGACACAAATACCTAGGCCTTTCCTCTAAAACAATTGGCTCAACTATGCCTTGTGCATGTTTTCCTAATCCTTTACCTTCATAGCCCACCTTCATCAATAATTTGGACCCTATTCATCTAGTGTGTCTTTCAAAAGCACCTACACATTCATTTTGAGAGAAAATTTAAGATAAACTTGATTTTCATCCCTCATTTTCATGCACATACTTGGCTAGAGTTTCATTTGCAATATGGAGCTGAATCTCCATCTCATGCATCTTTTCAAGAATTTCTTGCTTCTCCTCCTTCATGGCCATCAACTGCTCTTATAGTGCTCTCCTTCTTATCTTCAAACATCTCTTGCACCATATCTCTTATGATGAAGAGCTTCTCCAACAACTCTTCATCAAAGAGTCTTGCTAAGAAATATTGATTAGAAACATCACTTACTGAAGCTGCCATCACACTTGTAATGCATAAAAAGCTTCTTTGTTGTGATTTGAGAGTTGGGTCCTCAATCTTGACCTTCTCCTCTCTTCAACTTACAAACATAAACTTGCACACAGTTAAATTCTCCTTGCACAAATACAAAAACAATAACTAACCTTCTAGCTAACCTTGGCAAACCCTGAGATAAACTTGGGCTAAAATGAGTTAAATTGTGCTCTAATACCAACTTGATCTGAATATGGACAAACTAGTTTTTCTATGCTAGCTTCCTCATCAATATAAAATACAAGTGTGTTTAAGGATCGTCTCAAATAGCAAATTATGAGAGGGTTTATGTGTCAAATTTTTGTGTCTTTTATGAGAAATTCATGAGGTAAATTAGCTTTAAAAACACATATACAACAACTTGCAAAATCGCAGAGAAATAATACGCAACAAACACATTGCACATAGATGATAAAGGAGTTCACCCCTCCTGGGCTACATCTCCTTGGACCCGCTTCAATGACTTGGCCATCTTTGGATTAATGGTCAATTATCTAATTACATGCACCTATAGTGCTCCAATGGATTCCCCACCTACTCCCAAATGGATTCAAAAGACCAAAAAACCCTAAGTAGCCTCTTCTGGCTCTTCAAAAGGTTTTTAAGTGAAGCAAACATTGCCTCCTCTCCTGGTGGCCCAAGGTATCTTTAATCTTAAAAGTGGAAAAATCACTTTCAGAATTGTTCCTCTGCCTCTAAAACATGTGCCAAACTTTTCAAATCATCCAAATTTGTTAGGATAGACTCTTTCTGAGCCCAATTTGGTAAAAAAATGATCAAGTTATGGTTTCTTCAGTTTCTCCTAGGAAAACTCCTCCAAAACTAGAGAAACTCCAGTTAAATACGACAAATTTGGAGTTCCTCCCAAATTATCGGACTCCTCCAATTAGTGCTAATCTGAAATTAAGGTTAATCTGTATATTAGGTGTTATTTAAGCGCACTTAGCACTAACCACGTGCTTAAAACTAATCCAAAGTTAAGCACATTTAATCATTACTTATGGGTTTATAAAGCACATTAAGGTTTAAACTTCACGCATTAAGTTTTGGCCTCCGACATGGTTATATGCACGTGGTCCTGTGTACCTAGGGTTGTCCCTCTTTACCCCTACCATGCAACAATGTCAACTTTAAATAAATGTTCAAACCCATAGTAATTAAGATCCAAAGCGTGAGTATAATGGTAAGGTTGTGTGTTTGTGTGGGGGAGGTCGCGGGGTCTACCTTGACCTCTTCCCTTCTACTTGTATATAAAAATTTTCCACCCATAAAAATATGACATTAGAGCTTGACTTAGCCAAATTTCGGCCTTTGGGAGGGGGCATGTGGCGGGCTCCAAGCTAGCCACGTGTCGTGACCCCATTGGCTCATTAACAACCAACCAAAAACTGACATGTAGCCGAGAAATTTGGGCCAACCACAAGCTGAAAAGTGTCATCACACCATTGGCCGAAGGAAAGCCATCTTTGACCAATAAATTGACCCCTTTGACCCTGTTTGACTTTTTTTTTTAAATTCGCTTGTTTGGTAAAGCAGACAACAACCTCTAACTTTCACATACGGATTCAGTTTTTGATGAAACAAAGTGCACCAGAATTAGGGAAACAAGAAATTTGCAGTCATTCTGGTTTTGAGTGATTATGAACACTTCAAATTTTTAGTAAATTTTTGCCCCCAATTTAGTTTCTGTTCATGTAAAGTAATTAGAAGTTAAAAAAAATGTGTAAGTAAGATGTTTAAACCTTATAATTTTAAAAAATATTTCAAGTGGAGATTAAATAAACTATTTGAAGATATATATGTTAACTAATTTATGTTGATATCAACTTCATATATCTATATATAATTTTGTTTTTGTTAAAATAAACTATTTTAATGCTGCATATAAAAAAATATTCAATGTGGGTTATCAACAAAATATTTTAATATGATTGAATATTGACATATAATTAAAACTATATTAATAAAAAAAACATTTTAATTAAAAAATAAATTTTTATTGTCAAGACGTTTATTTGGTCCAATATATACTCTATGTAGTATTAAAAATGCAATTTAAACAATGAAAAATAACACATTCTATTTTGCACTTTATATAGCATTAAAAATACAATTTAAATAATGAAAAATAACACATTCTATTTTTCACTTTAAATAAGTTTGCACGTGAAGAAATTTGATCCCTGTCAACTCATGTTAGATCCCTACTTAAGATGGATCTATGTTGGTTTTTATTTCCCTAGATGCTCCCACGGTTCTTGGCCATCATTATTGCTTAACAAATAATTATAATGAATAACTAGATTATATATATCTTTGTTTGAAGATTTATGTGGGAGTGTTTTATAATTATATATATTAATTATAATTATTTATTAAACACTAATGATGGTAAGAACCTTTGTGGATTATACTAGTCTTAATTGCTTCAATAAATTCAATTATGTGATTATTTCTTTTTTGTCATTCTCAAGAAGTCAATGAATAAGTCTCTTAATCAAATAATTTGAAGTGATATTTGTGTAAATGTTGGAAGATCATTTGAAGTATCCTACCTACTATAATTATGTTTTTTTAATTATATCAAAATTCCATATTATTGTTTTCTTTGAGAAGTAGGGAAGAATTTTGGTTAGAAGTCAATAATACATGAGCAATGAGCGTATGTAGGAAGCTCATAACCTAATAATATACAAAATATAGGGATTTTGTATAAGCAATGAAAATAATATCGGGTTTCCTACTTCCTTGGTTAAAGAATTGATAATAATTTGAAACTCAAGTTTGAACATCTAGTAGATGAATGGGTGGGGCTTCTTGTAATTTTCTTGGTATTTTTATTTTAGCTCGAGTAGATAAAAAACTATATATCTACCTAATGTATTACTAGGAGAGAAATCCAAGTTTGAATTACACCCAAAGTTGTAATAGCATGAGTTTAGTCTTAGATCCAGTCCCAAAATTTTAGTATATTGAGCTAATACCCCACAATAATTTAAATAATAAAGAATGGTACTAAATCTTATTAATCATATTCAAGAAATAATCAAAATACTTATAAATGATATAATTAATGTTATTTCCCAAATGCATACCAAGACATGGAGGTAATTTTCATGAACTATCTTTTAAAACAATTTTAAGGAGTTGTGTGTAATAAGAAGCTATGACACCACATATTTCACTGGTAGGAAACATTAGCAAAAATATGCAAACTATACACATCTCTCCCCTTCGAAGTCAATTTATGGGTTATGTTTGTGATATGTATTATTATACATAATTTTCACGATTGCCTATAAAGGTGAATTCCCTAGATCTAGTGGTCTGATATAGAACAACATAAGACAAAAATCATAGATTTTTCCATAGAGAAATTAGAAAATGGGAAAGAATCCTACCTTGGATCTGTAGCAAGCCTTCCTTTCCTCCTCACTTGTAAGTTCCAATTCTAGCTCCAAGCGCTATAATTAGAACTTGCATATATGACAATAACAAGAAAATAATCCACAATATGCACATAACATAGTCTAACATCTTTATTCAATGAATCAATAAGGCATTGAAATACATGAGTGCAAGCATAAAACAACAAATATATGAAAACATGATACTCTTTGAATTAATAGATATAGGAGAGTGATTACAACCATAAATAGAAGCTAACTTTCTAGATGTCTCCCCAAGTTGACTTGTCCTTCCTTGTCACAAAGCACACCTCGACAAAAACCCTAATGCATGAAAGTGATAAATCCTTAGGTTCAAACCAACAACATGAGGCTATGGAAGGGAGTAAATATATAGGATGATAAGGGTAGTTTAGGATTTACCATGTTAGGCTTGAGATCCACTAATGATGGGAGAATGAGCTCAAGGAACAAGAGATATGTCCATTAGGATAGGATACGATAGGAATTTGAGATCTCTATCTGAGGTAAATAGTTAAAACCACCTTGGAAGCTTCTGGAAGAGGAAGCCTGAGAGATGTTTTTTATTTTTCTCAAATTTCTAGAATAAACACACTTGTAGAAAGGAGAAACTTGTGCTAGTCAGTGATGGTGAGAAGGCATGCAACATACTCTGAGCATAGATGGGATAAAGGGACATGTATGTTGGAGCTTAAAACAATGATCTTGAGCAGTCAGTCCCATAAATTCAGACTTTTTTGGATAATTGATGCATAGGAATTTCTTAAGGGATGATGACAAAATGCATAAGGATGTTGAATGATCCGGTTTGCGTGCCTATTTTCCAGATGTGACAAAATGCCCTGTAACATGTATGTTATGGCTTTAACTCATATGTGTGTCTTGGGATACATATGCTAGGGCTTCCTATACCTTGAAAACAATTTTTTGCATGTGCTAGGGAATCCTCTTGTTATATGGAGAATTATTGTCTGCGGACAAAAGGGAAATCCCTTGATCTAGTGGCCTCATCTAGAAACAAGAGTGGTAAAAATAACTATGTTTTCCTTAGAGAAACTAAAATACAAAAGAAATACCTACTTGGAATCTATAGTAATCGCTCTTCTTCTCCTTGCCTATAAACTCCAACTTTGGCTCCAAGCATTATAAATGGAACCTGCAAAATGACTAAAACAAGCAAGATAACTACAATATCCACATAGCATAAAATATCTCTAATCAACGAGTCAAATGCATTGAAATACATAAGCATCAATATGACATAAGTGTAGGAAAAACATATTTCTTTTTGTATTAATAAATGAAGGAGAGAGTTACAACCACTTATAGATGCTTGACTTTGTAGATTTGTGGTAGATATCTCCCCAATTATCTTGACATCCTTTCTTTACACAAATCAAACCTTCAACTTCAACCCTAATGCATTAGTTGATGATGATTCCTTAAGCTAAAAGTAACAACATAAGGGAACTAATAATCTCCAAAATTCAACCAAGACTCTTTGGGAGGTAATGAATTTATAGGGTGAAAGTGGTAGTTTATGATCTACCAATCTAGGCTTTAGATACACATATGAAAGAGGATAAGCTCTAAGGATAAGAGATAAGACCTGTAAAGTAGGAATTCAGGATGTCTATCAATGGTAAATGGTTGAAACAACCTTAGAAGCTTTTAAAAGGAGAATTTTTGTAAATATTTTTTATTTTTCTCAAAATTCTATAACCATCGCACTTGCAAAGGAGCGCATCTTGTGCTATTCAGTGCAGGTTCTCATTTATGCAACTTTCAACCATTGCAAATGGACTGTAGTGTGGGCTGCGTTGGTGCCAAAAACATAGTTTTTGAGTTATTGACTCAGAGAAATAAGATTTTTTGGAGAGATAATGCTTATGGATTTGCAAAGGTACAATGAAAAAATGTTAAGGATGTTGATTGATCCGGGTTTTCAGGCCATTTGGTTAGATGCGAAAAAATGACCTGTAATACCTCAAAGTATTACTTGTATACCCACACCTCCACCCCCCAACAATACCTGTAACATTAGATCAATTATGAAAAACCCTTCACCCCCTTCATATGAATGTATATATTGACTTAATTTTCCATTATTTTAAAACCATGACTATGAATAGACTTATTACACTATTTCCTTACTAATAAACCCCTCTTGGTATTGTACTAAATAGGGAACTATACTACCCTAATATTTGTTAAGGATCCATCCATGTAGCTAACAACAATGAAGTGGTTCCTATAACATGCTTCTCTCTCATTCCAATCATGTAAGTTATGTTCTCTGATGTCGAAATTACAAGTCTCTTTGGTTTTCTAATAGTAGATTTACAAGTTTCTTACTAATTGGTGGTTTATGTGATGTGCATGAATTGTGTGTATCATCTAATGGTGATGGAATTTCTATTATATTATGTAGCGCATGTTGTAGCATTGAATATTAAGATCACTTGGAAGTATTTGACAAAAATCAAAGATAAACTTTACAAATGAAATTGATATGGGTCTTAGCTATCAATAATTTTCTTTCATAATTGATTACTTATCCAATTCAAGTTTTTTCTTATGAAATGCATGCAAAAAATAAAATGAAAAAGGGCAAAATATATGGAGAATAATTTCACATCAAATCATCCTCTTTGAGGAAAAACTACTAATATTTGTTTCACACAATTGAAGCAATAAGGACCGATTTTCATTTACATTCTAGCCAAGCAAGTCATCTAAACACCATTCTTTAAGCTCTTATTTATGTGTATTCTTGGTGAAAATATATTTAGTTACATCATAAAAATTGTAATGTTTTTATGATTCTATTTTGAAGAATACATGGTAAGTTATCAACTCTAGGAAATGATAGTTTTAATTCTACCAGGGTTAATGAACTTCAATTGCTTTTGGCTATAGCTAATTTAAACAATGATTTTGGTTAAAAATACTCTAGGATGAAAAATAGAAGATTGACTCCACTTTAGCTCTCAAATTATAAAAATAATCAAAAAAATATATTACAAATATTTTTAATAAAAAATAATAATAAAAAATAAATATTTTATATATTTTAAATTGAAATGATTGAAAAATATATTAATTATTCTTCCTTTCATTAAAAGAAATCATTTTTCAAAATTTAAAAAATTACACCCACCATCAATATTACCCAAATCCACTATTTTATAATATTACAATATCAATATTGAATTTTTTTTTTTTCGTTAGATTAATCCTAATTTTCCCATTTTTTCTCCTCCCATCCCACCCACGGTTTCGAACCGGTGACCTTGCAGAACGGAGTGCCTTAAGAGTGCACCCCATCACTGACTGCTCTACACCACGTGGGCTAATATTGAAATTATTTTATCACATTCAATTATTTTAATTACAATATTGTGAGTTGTATGGCATCATCAAATGGCAGAATTGTGAAATTTCATTGCCCATTGTGAGTTGTCCATCACCATATGGAAGTATGACGATCTCAATAAAGATGAGAGGTTCTAATACTTACTACTATATTTCATTTTTTCGTCTTTTGTTGTTTGATTTTTTTCTAACTTATTTATTTTTAAAGATATTATGAAATTTCTATGCACTCATTTTTTTTATTGGAAAGGTTTATTGAGAAGGTGTGAATATATGATTGATATCATGGTCTAAACTTTTACATCTAAGTCTTTTCATAAAAATGGGAAGGAATTCAAAAATGTGTGTTTATACTTTTAAATTATATGGTTGTTATTATATATTTCAAGTTATAAGTGAAAATGGAAAAACATTTTTATAATTTAGTTGATTTAAATAATTGATTCAAATGAGATTAGTTCTTTCTCTTGTTATACCATATGCCATGTGGAGTTGAGTTGAGTAAAATATGTGAAGTGTCGAATAATATGCATCCATAGTAAATGATGGTTTGGTTATAAGAATGGATCATCTTTGGAACATGTTGTGGGAGTTTGAAAGATGAACAATGCAAATTTTGTAACTTCACACTAAATCTTATTTAACCAATCTAAGTTTGCTTGCATCAAATCCAATTCACTTCAAACATTGTTAACATAGTCATGGATTCCAAGCTTCTATACACTAGGGTTTCATTGCCACACATGTATTTGTGGAAAGCACTCATGGTAATGTGGCAATCCTCTTTTGCTCCACAATGTTCTAAATATCCTCATGCATGTTGCTTAATTACTCATAAGCCTTAAATATAACCACTATAGTCTTGTTGTGAAAAAATGTAATTCTAGAAGAGAAGACTATTTCCTTAACCATGCAAATCATCATAATCATAAAAAAAATCTTTAACAATGCCACTACTACTATTACTACTTACATGATGTGAAGGTGAAGTACAAATTCTTAAATCTTTTTAAACCCCTATGAAGCTTATCACCATTAAAATGTCTCATATCATATAAACATATTGCAATTCTAAACTTAACTTTTGATTTATTTATTTATATTTTTTTTACTTATATAGTACTATTTTATTTATTTACTGGATACATAATATTTAGTGTATACAATTATTAATGTTACAAGTATAGAATCTTGTATATGAAAATATAATATAGAAAAAACTTGTACATCAACATATAAAAATACAAAAGTTATAATAAAATATGAAATAAAGTTAAATAAAATATAAATATTTAATTAAATGCATTCTATTAAACAAAGATAATAATTTTAGTAAAAATAAATAAATGATTAAATCTAAAATAAATAGAATGATTTTTGTTTAAAAAATAAAAACCATAATGGGTTATAAATAATTTTGTAGACTCCCACCAAAATTTTGAAAGACAATACAATCAAATCCTTTAAGACTAAGAAAGTTGATAAACAAGAGAATATGAGAATTTTTAACTTTTTAAAGTTTAAAAGACAATGATGAATGGATAAGCAATTTGATCAAATATCACCTAAGCCTATCATATTCGTGTAAATTGTTTTTCCCAACATTATATTCAAGTAAATATAATATTCTATATTTTATTAGCTCACTTTGTAAATTGATTAGAAAAAGATTAGAATAAAAGTGGAAGTTGCAGAATAATTGCAAGTCACTTTTCTATATTATTCATTGTGCAACTTATTAGTTTTGATAACATTACTCAGCTATAAACAATAAACAATGCAAGCTATTTTTACATTTCACACACTCATTCATTGACACATAATTTATATATTATATAAGAAAACTGTATAATTTTTTATTTAAATTGGAATTGAAAAATATATATTTAAGTGGCTTTCATGCCCACGTAGGTGCATGGAAATTCAATAATGCTATAGTTAAGTCGCTTTCATGCCCACGTTCAGGAAACGACAGTTCTACCTGCCCATTCATAATAATGAGTGCGGCCCAACTATTGAAATTTCCTTTCCCAGATCCTTCCACTGGTGAAACCAATAAATCGTAAGCTTTCCTTTCCTTTTGCAGGTCACTCCACTGGCAGCTGAGTTTTCATATTATACAAACATATGGTAATTCCAAAATTATTTTTTGATTTATATCTTTGTATTATTTTTATTTATATAATACTATTTTGTTTATTCACTATGATATATAGTGAAGTATTGTGAAGAATAAAATTATTAACGTTAAAACTATACAAGCTTGTACATCAAGGCATGAAACTAAGTAAAAGCAAAATATAAAACAAGACTAGATAAAATGGGAGTGGTTAAAAACAATAATTTTTATAAGAATAATTAAAGTGGTTAAATAAAAATAAAATGAACGTTTATTTAAAAATGTAAAAGAGTAAGAGGTTATGAATAATCTTGTAGACTGGCTTGACCTTTTTGTAAAGTTTGGAAAACAATATAATCAAATCCCTAAGAACAACAACTAGAGAGAATGTAATAGGAATTCCTAACTTTTTTTAAAGTTTGAAAGAATACGTTGAATTGACAAGTAATTTAATCAAATCCCACTTAAGCATATCATATTGTTGCCCATTATTTTTCCTATAATATTCTATATTTTATTAGCTAAATTTGTGAATAAAATAAAGGTAGAGGTGAAAGTTATATAATAATTAAGAATTGTTTTTCTATGTTGTTATAGTTCGAGTATATTGTAATTAGTTTGCTTCAAAAGGTTTTGACTTCTAATTAATTTGTAAATCTTTAGAAATTATTTTTAAAAGTTTATTGAAGTTTTGGTAAAAATAAATATTAAACTATTTTTTTAGAAATTAAAAAATTATTTTTTGAATTTTTAAAATTCAAATTTCTAATTTTTGTATTGTTTATGTGCTTAAAATCAAAATTTCATAATTAAAAATAATTTAAAGAAAGAAAAAAAAAACTTTTAATGCCAACAGTTTTCATAAATTAATTATCGATTTATTTTCCAAATTTATGGATTTTTCCATAATTAATATTTTCTTTTCCGGAAAAAAATTGTCATTACTGTAGAAATTACACCAATGGATTCAATTCGATCATGTAATGTACTAAAACAAGACATTGAATCTTTCTACAATATTTGTGGAATATAAATCACGATCACTCAATCACATGCAAGCAAGAGAAAGAAGTAAATCAATCGCACCGAAAGCAACTTCTCAAAACCCCTCCATCTTTATTGTATAATCAAACAAGGAATCATTAAACAATACAATGTATTTGTGCTCACCACAACCTCATACACTCTACCAATTACTTCACACTGATATAGACAAAATTGGACAAACACATAGCCAATTATCAACCTACCCTCAGCCTACCCTCCTTACATAATCTCTAGAGAATTAAACCCCTATTAAATAGGAAATTCAACCTTCCTTGATTGCAAAATTCATCATGGGCTTCCTGTGGTTATATAACTGCATCTGGGCAGTTTGCTAAAAATACAAATGATAGTTTACTTGCCTTGAACCTTTGTCTCAACTCTGTCTCCACGAGAATTGACATGCATGCAACTATAAATAGTGAATCATCAGTTACTTGATAGATCACTACTTGTGAATTAAATCTATTTTAATTCACTTGATCTTCCACTAGCTCATCAAACAATTAGAACTAGTTAAACTGATTTTAACTCAATTAATGTGAGTTAACTGATCACACTCACACCACACTAGTGCTACAATTGCAACTGGACCCTGTTAATAATAGATTCACTCTACATGCCTATCCTTTGACCCTCAACTCGGAATTCTTGAGCTAGCTAAGTTGATCACACTTAGTTAACTATTACAAGTTGTTATGAGATAAGATTACAATTAATTTTCCAATTTATTTAAAAATTGGTTGCACACTAATGTGTCGCTAGGATCCATCAGTGTCTAACATGTGATCCCACACTAGTGTGTGTGCATTTTCTTGTTGAATTTCAACACTTCCTCTCAACAAAAAAGGGATTATCTGCTACCTTGATCCTTCCTCTGTGGTATTCGAATTTTCTCTTCACAAGCACCTTCATCAAGATATCTACATCCTGATCCTCCGTGGGAATGTACTGCAACAACATAATGTCCCTCTAAACACAATCTCTGGGATGGTGGTACCGAATGTCAATATGCTTGGACCTGTCATGGAATATTGGATTAACCGAGAGTTTTATGCAACTCTGGTTATCACAATGTATCACCATCGGATCCATTTGATGACTAAACAAACCATCAAGTATCTTCCTCATCCAGATGGCCTCACATGCAGCTTGACTAGCTACCATGTACTCTGCCTCGGCTGAACTGAGTGCAACTGATCTTTGCTTCCTGTTGTACCAACAAACTGTTGATGATCCTATGCTGAAGATGCCCCCCGATGTGCTCTTCTTGTCTGATGGACTACATGCCCAATATGCATCGGTGAAGCCTTGAAGCTTCAGTCCCTCTGTCCGTTTGTACCATAATCCATACTCTGTAGTGCCCCTGAGATATCTCAAAAAATGCTTCCCCGTCTTCCCAAAGAGCTTGGTAGGCTTAACCATAGCTTGAATAAGTTGGTTAACTGCATAGAATATGTCTGGTCATGTGTTCACCAAATACATAAGTGAACCCACAAGCTGCCTGTAAATAGTAGCATCCACTACCTCACCTAAAGTAACATCCTCCTTCCTCCAGTTACCTGCAAGAGGAGTCTCCATGGGTTTGATGCCCTCCATGTGGAACTTCTTCAGAATCTCTTTGGCATACTTTCCCTGAGATACAAATAGCTCCCCATCTCTTTGCCATATTTCCAAGCCAAGGAAATAATGCAAGAGCCCCATGTCCTTCATCTCAAACTCTCTTGCAAGATCCTCTATGCAAGAAGTTATGAGCTACTCATCACCTGTCAATATTAGATCATCAACATAAATTAAAATATTCAAAAGCTTACCATCAACCAAAATATGATATAGGTTCACATCCGCTTCACTTTTTTTGAAGGCCAACCCGGTGAAATAGATGTCGATCTTGGTGTACCAAGCATGAGGTGCTTGCTTAAGCCCATATAGTGCTCTCTTGGGTCTACACACATGCGACTCCCTCTCAAAGGTATCAAAACCTTTTGGATGCTCAATGTACACTTCTTCCTCTATAACTCCATTGAGAAAGGTTATCTTTACATCCATCTGATGTATTTTCCACACTATTTGCGCTGAGAATGGAAGGATAGATATAATCAATGAGTACCTTGCAACCGATGAAAAAGTCTCCTCATAGTAAATCCCCTCTACCTATGAGAATCCGCAGGCCAAAAATCTAGCCTTGTATTTCTCCACGCTCCCATTGGTTGCTTGCTTCACCTTGTAGATCCACCTAGATCCAACCACTAACTTCCCCACTAGTCTTGGGACCACTTCCCATGCACTGTTTCTGATAATGGAGTCATACTTCTCAACCATGGCATCAACTCATGTTGGTTGTTGCACTGCTTCCTCAAAAGAGGATGGTTCTGTCACAATACACTCGCTCATAAGATCAATGTATCTAGTATACCTATCTGGGGACCTTCTCTGCCTGTGATGTGATGTAGGTGCTCCTACATGCTCTATCGCATCTAGCTCAATTTGTCAGCCTCTCTAGTGCGCTTCCTACCATTTATGGTGGATAGCTCTGCATGAATGTTTTCTGCCAATCCATGATCCTCTGTTTCTGGTTGCTCCACATCCTGAGGTTCATCCTTTGGAACTAAGAGTTCCTCATCTGCACACAAGTCAAGCTCCCTCTCAAGGGACAATCACATGGCTTTCTCCTCATCAAATTTAACATCTCTCCTAACAACTTTCATCCTGTTATCCGACAAATACAATTGATAGTCGTGAGGGGTATCAATGTACCCCACAAATATCCAAACCTATATTTTTGGTTCTAGCTTCTTCATGGCATATTTTGTTACATGGAAACAGACAGATGAGCCAAAATTTTTAAAATATGAAAAATCTGGTTTCTTACCTGAAAATAACTCCTCTGGTGTACTCATGCCAAGTATCCGATGAGGACTACGGTTCTGCACAAATACCGTTGTGTTGCATGCCTATGCCTACAGATGGAATGGTAGGCCCTGATCATGTAACATAGCTCGTTTTTCTCCCACAATTATTTTTTTCTTTCTTTATGAAACCCCATTCTGTTGTGGGTTAGGAGGTGCAATCAATTCTCTCTGAATTCATTCTTTAGCACAAAATTTCTTGAATTCATTAGAGATATACGGGTGGATATGTGAAGATGGGTTACACTTTTGTGATAATCGGGGGCAGAAAACTTTTTTTAGCAATAGTTCGGCCGAACTCGTGATTCCGTTTAGATTGACGGCACACTGACGGCGTGGGCAAACAGAATTTTTTCCAGATATGGGAAAACTGGCAACAAAAGTTCGGCCGAACTTTTACTTTTAAAATAGTTCGGTCGAACTAGTTGCTATAAATAAATCGCCCGTGAAGTTGTTTTGTTTACCGGTCTGTTTGTTCGCGCGTTTTTTTGTCTGTGCTGTTGCTGGTCCGCTTGTTCGCGCATTTTCGTCTGTGTTGCTCCTCCCGTCCACGCTGTTGGTCTGCGGCGACTTCAAGCGACTGCAATACCAGGTATGGGCAATATATTTGGTGTATGTCGTTGCAATTTGTAACATTCAATATGCCTTCATATTTATATGGATAAATATGTATGTCATATTGTTTTAAATGGTTGCTTTTCTGGTTATAGTCGAAAATATGTCGATTCTTTATCTAGGTAGTGCACTACACCCATTCTTAGCCTCAATAATACTTGATTAGTTAGTCTTGAAAGCTAGGAAAAATATTGCTTTTCAAATGCTCAAAATTGCTACCTAAAAGACACATATCTTTATTATATTATCAGTAATAGTTGCCAACGCTGATGTATAAAATATATATCTTTCCTTTTTTTTGAGGTCATAAGACAACAAATTCTTAAGCATACATTCTCATAGGCAGATCTATGAAATATATTAAAAAATTCTATTAATTGTTAACTTTCTTCTTTTAAGCATCTTCAATCGTTCGTGCAAGCTACAATATTAAATCCCATTGGTTTATGTATGCTTTGATCATATAAGTTTTTTTTTTAGTTTGTATTTCTTCATTTTTTGGAGGTGAAAGGATATTGAAGTAATTTACCTGCTCTTCCCAACTTGTAAAAATTGTTATTATAGATAATAAAATTGTTTGTGCAAATATCCCACAAATAGCTCCTTCCCAAATTCCTTGAAATATCCAAAAAAATCAGGAATTAGATATAACACACACACAGAAACGAAAAATTATTCTATTTATAGATCAACATTCTAGATTTCATCCTATTGAGATACAAGTGTTTTTGCTACAGTCACAAGTAAGCCCTGAAATTCTTAAACCAACCATTCATTTTCAGAGGCCATTACTTAGTTGTATGCATATCAAGTTTAAAAATTCCACATAAGGAAAGTCAACACTGTTTTGAATTTAATATTTTGAAATTCAAAAACCTCAAATATGGGTTAGATAAGCGTGTCCTTCTTTGTCGCAATAATGCCAGATGATGAGGAGTAATTTGAGGTTAGAGAATGGCTCACAAATATGTAGTATTCAAAAAGGGGTAGTGATAAACAATGTGATGTTGCAATTGTTTGCATCTGTGTAGTAATTATCCTCAAATATTGGAAAAAAATGTGTAGTTTATGCTTACTGTTAGTAGCTTGCTAGAAAAGGTCTATTCACAGTTTTCAATTTTTTATATCATATTTCAAACGAACATTCAAATAACATTATCATAATTATGTATGAACGATTCAAGGCAACCCTCATAACATGAGAAAGGTTCTAAGTCTGTAAGGTCTAAAGTCAGAAAGGCCTAGCTAGGTGAAGTAGAGAATGATTTGCACATACTAGAAAATGAAATGCAGTCAGGGTTTTCTCATGAGGGTGTGAGATAACTCATAATCACTTCGTAGGAAACTCTGTTTTTTCAATTCAAATCATTCCAAAATCGGTTAAAGGAATCATTGATTACCTCGTAACATTCGTAAAGCCACAAGTGCAGTAGTAAGCTAACATAAACAAATTTTTGGATTCCATGTGTTAAGATAATGAAAAAAATTAAAAGAAAATGTAACAATCGAATTTACACAAGTAAATTTGGTTATGGTTACTCCCTTTATTTTGGTGTTGGTTTATGAAACCAAAATATGGTTATTATAATAATAATAAATAATAATATAATTTATGTTCAACAAGTTTTCTATATATTCTATTGTTATCTCAAACACCTCACCCATTAAAGACTTTCCATCTCCAAAATCATTAGAATTACCAATTTCTACCTCCAAAAACAAAGTCATTACTAGTCTATGGTCATCATTGAAGAATTTATCAAAATCCATCAATCTAGTTTCATTTTCATGTGGATCATAACTATCATAGAAGGGAGAATCCCTAAAATGAAATATCTATGATTTGGGATGACTACTTGCCAGCTATAATTCAACAAATTCAACATTTTTTCTATCTTTACTTGAAGATATCCTAATCTTCATGGATTTCATGTCACTATTTTGTTTGAATAGAAAGCATGAGAATATTGTATGAAGTGAATATGGGTTTACCACACAAGCACTCTACATATTCATTATAAAGATGTTTATCCTCAATAATCTAATCCAAAATTACTTTTTGATTAGCTTCCTCGACTTTGCAACCAGAATATTAAAAAATATTATGGGGTTGCACTTGTTGCAGATATGTGGTAATTCTATCTTCCACCCTATATTCATGGTGGTATTAAATTGTGTAATAAAGAAGGTTTTCTTCCTCAATTTCAACAATGTTTTCCTCTCCATTATTGTTTCCACAAAAGTGTTTTTTTGGGCCAATGATTCAGGAATTATGTAATCTGATTTCACTCTTTCCTCTTCTTGCATGGTGATGTGTTATCTTATTCTTCTTATAAAACATAAACTTAGAAGCTTAGGCAGGTTATACTTGCTTGACCAAGCTGGTAGTGAAAGAACAACATGTGTCATTTCATAGGATAACAAATTTATGTTGTTTTGTATATCGAACTTCATGTTGAGTTTGTTTTTTTTATATTAATATATGTCTAAATGTATCTAAAAGTTAAATGTATTTTTTTTAGGTTGGAGAAGTGTAGATGTTTATCAATACAAAATTTTGTTATTTAATAGTAAAGTTTTATAGTTATTATAATGAAATAGTTTCTCACAACAAATTTGATAAAATAAGTGAAATCTATATAATGAAGATTAATTTGTATTTAAGTTTTAGATCTTTTAATAACTAAATTTCTATTTAAATGAATAAAACAATCAAATGTAAGAAATAGAAAACATAATGAAACACAATGTAAGAAATAGAGAACATAATGAAACACACACATACATATCTACAATCAACACAATTATTTTCCTAGGAAATCCTTATGGGAGACAAGAAACCCTAAAAAGTAATGATGCTCTACTCCTTTTTCCCTAGGAAATCCTTATGGGAGAAAAAAAACACTAAAATGTAAACATGCTCTACTCTCTCTTTTCTGGTATGGAAAATATGTAAGTACAAAGAAAGAGGTAATCTCTCTAGAGTTAGCTAAGACTTTTGGCATGTAAGGTTGCTATAAAAACTTAACTTCATACATTTTTCTCTCTAACTTCACACTCCCAATTGTATTTTCAACTATGGAACAAAATACAATAACACAAAATGGAACTCTTATTCCTCCGAGTGGCCAAGTATTTAACATAGCGTGATAGCCAACTAGGTGTAAGATTTGACTCCGTCAACCATTAACGAGGTTTGTGATTTTAGACCTTTTAGAGTCTTGTTAAAATTCCACATGTAGCTAGCTTGCTATGCATGAGTAATGGGGTTATTTAATGACATTCTCTCGTACCATGGTGGTCAACATGATAGGTCAACTTACTAAAGGCATAAATTTTGAATGAACTTCGTTTGATGTTTTTCTTGCACCATTGGATATGTCTTTAAGTGTAGAACAATGGTCAAGGTTTCGGCACAAGGGATAATCGTTTGACCCCAAGAAATGTCATTTAATACCTCAAAATGACTCCAAAAGGTTTTAGACCCCAATTCTCCACCCACCATTAAAATGACCCTACAAGTTCATTCTTTCATTTTTTTCACTCTATAAGCATCAAAATATATGACAAATAATATAATTATCCAATATAGATCATTATTTAATAATTTGTTAAAATTATGAGTAAGAAATATACATCATGGAATTTAAATAGCGCTAATTCATTGAACACCCTTGTACATTCCTTGTTGATACTTTGAAAGTAATACGTTTTGAAAAATAATTTGTTTATGGATTCTATTTTTTACATTCTCTCAACCATATCAAAAACCTTCTTATAATATTTGAAACCATCTATACAACTTTTCATTTGTTTCAATAGGAATTAACATATTGAAATATTAACTGTATTTATGTCTTGTGTGCTAAGGAAGGGAGGTCATGAACCTTATGGGAAGAGATAGTATTTGTTAAGTTAGGAGGGATACTTTTTATGAGATAGAATTAATTTAAAATGCTTCTTAAGATTATGTTTTCATAATACCCTTAATTTAATTAATTATTATCTCTTATTAGTATTTGTGGACAATTTTTTTTCAGTTCCACTAAAATTTTGAAATCAATGATTGGCTTGGTGCATATGGCCCTACCTAGGATGTGAAATCAGTGATTGGTGTATTTCCTTTGGTTCTTGAAGTTATTCAACTTATACACAATGATATTGCGGCAAGAATTATTTTCATATATTGACAACCATAGGTGAATTAATGATAAGGTGTCATTTTACTACCCTTTGGGGTTTTAGCCCACAAAATTGGGTCTTCAACTTAAAATTAAAATAAATTTAAAACCATAAAGAACTATGTGGGGTACAAAACATCATCGAAAATATATTTTCGAGGAGAATCTAACTAGATTGATTAGGAGATAGGAGACTGCGAATTTTCATGCCAAATTTGCTGAAAAATATCGAGGTAGCTATTGGTGCTTCTTGGGTTGACATCAATGACAACCACCTATCAACAATTATAACCAAAGAATAAACCAATAATCGCTCAATTGCATATAGTTATGTGATGGTCCAATCCTGCAAGGCCACGAGGCAATATTTATATGGGTTCAACGTAAAACAACCTTATGTTATAACCAATGAAAAAACCAATATTTTCTTGATTACATATGGTTATGTGATGATCTGATCCATGCAAGGCCACATGGAAGTATTTCATGGGTCCATGTCATGAATTTTCATAGGGCTATGTGGCGCCATGTGATTGGCCCACTTGCGGTCCAATAAACATGTCAGTGCCACTTCAATGTCTACTCAGCTGACATGTGTCACATTCAACCTGTGCACATGTCCAGTCAGGTTTCCAACATGGCACTAATTCATAACCAATTGTACCTACAATTTTAGCTCAAGTGTACCACGTGTCCACTCCATAGATTGCCATGTCACCTTTGGCTATTGAATTTTGTGTGTTTTGATTGAAACTTTAACTAAGCATAACTTTTGCATCTGAGCTTGGATTGAGATGTAGTTTGCATCACATTGGATTCCTTGTGACAAACTCTTTGATCTAGTTAAGGTTTCATTGCAATTTGAGGAATTTTATTCTTTATCCATTAGGGATCCTCCTAGTTCAACAAGAGTGGTTGCATTCATTTAAATTCATTTTTAGAGTGGATGTCTAGCTAATATACATAATTAGGAATAATTTTTGTTATAACCTTATTTTCCACTCCATTATAGTGAGAGAGACACAAGTTCAACATACCTCATTTGTTGGCAAGAAGGCATCCCCTTTCGCCTTTTATTTTACTTACATGGGTATTACAAGGGAGTTAGAACATGTTAAATGGGTGATATTACATAATTGAGTAATTTCTCATAATTATTTTGTCACAATTTCATAATTATGAAATAATAATATTTCATAATCGGGATAACTGAGAAAAAATTTCTAGAGTTTGTCATTCCTAAGGAGATAAAATTGACCAACTTCCATAGTTTTTCATTCCCAAGGAGATCAACTCGATCTACTTGTCTATGAGTTGGTTAGGGGTGAATTAATGTGGAATTTTCCTAACTTATCTAGCCTATGGGTGTTCAAGTACATTTTCCCAGAGAGGGAAAAAGGCCTATATAAACTAGTCATGTAAAGGGGAAAGTAGATCTAGTGAGTTAGATATAGTGCGAGAGCTTTGTCCATTTGTTGAAGCTATCTTTGCTAGAGGTGGAGACCAAGATTACAAGTAGAGTCCTGGGCAGGACTCACGAAGCAACAACTCCTTGTGATTGAGAAATTTAGATCACAATAGGTTTGATTGCTTTTTTGTATTTTCACTCACATGTTTTTTTTTCTCCTCATCTTTTATAGTCATTTGAGATAGGATTTTGGTAATAATTCAGACTTTGGTTATAATATAACCCTTCAGACTTTGGAAATGTAACAAATTCAACCTTGAATATTGATAATGCGCCACCATAATACAAATTTCAAATCATTGATAATAATAATAAAAAAATCAACCCACCATATAATATGAATTCGACCTGAATAATGCAATTCATCCTTGACCTTGGTCCACTAGAGGGGGCATGGGGCAGACCTTGGCTGCACCACGTGTCCTTTGGTTGGGTTGTGCCACCCATTAAAAAAAATTGAATTTGACCTTAGGAGACAGCCATTAAAAAATATTCCACCTTCAAAACTCTCTGAAGAATCCTGTAGTGACACTTGTCACCATGACATTGGGAAAAATGGAGGAAAACCGAAATTTTTGACCTTTGACCATGTTTGACCATTTTTTTTGAAAATTTACTTGTTTGATACGACGATCAGCGAGCTCTAACTTCCTCGTACGGTATCCATTTTGAGTGAAACAAATTGCACCGGATTCCTGGTGAAGGACTAGATCCAGTTGTTCTAGTTTGGTGTGATTATGAGAACTTTTATTTTTTGGAAAAAAATTTCCCCCAATCCAGATTCCGATCATTGGACATGTAAGAGGAAGAAATAGGGAATTCACTTTTCAAATTCTAGACCTTGTCTAAACCAAAATAAACTAGAGGTTCGGTTTTCAAATACATTCACTTATTTGGAAAAGTTCTAGCTACCAAAATTCCATATGCCAATCTACCTCCCAAGAAATCCATTTATTACACCACTGGTTAGTTTTTTGTCTTCCTATATTCTTTATCAACCTCTTCGAGTGATTCTTGAAATGTGGATACTTAAACCCTTCCTAAAAATTTGAGCTCTAAAACTAGAAGACATACAAGGTCATTTTAAGTCATTCCTCTACCCAATTATAAAAACCAGGTGAATATTTCTACATATTGATTTCTATCCCATAAACTGTACAATATAGGTCAATTTTTTCCTTTAACTTATTTAAATATTGTTAGCGCACAATTTTTCAATGGTCTGATGAAATTTCACTAATAAAGGCATGATTATGCCAATCCATGTTGCATATTTCCATTAACAATGTTTACTTGTGTAAAACAATGTTGTCTCTACTTTTATGTTATTTTGAGTTTGCTTTTAGTGCTGAAATTGGAATATATGATATTCATTTATGACTTACAATTATAGTTGCTGAGATACCATTCTTTTTCTCTACTATATTGTTATTTCTAGTCCTCTGGGTGCTTTCTTCATATTTTTTTTTTTTACTAATTGAAGGGATTCATAATTCTATATTTTACCATATTGCTTGCTGGTTCCATGTAGATTTAATTGACATATAATAGGTGGTTTCTGTTTGTGGGATGTCTGTAAAGTTTTTGGCACATCATATTGAATTTCTATAATGTGTAGCTCCCTAACATTCAGATAGAACCTTCATTGAAAAATGTGAGGGGGGTTTCAAATTCACATTAGATAACACCCTCCTCTGGGATAATTTTTTTTAACAAACACAATAACAGAGAAACAATTAGTGACATCACAAAAAGATGTAGCCTCTTCAAGGTATCATATCCTCTCATCAAGGTCAAGAATATATTCACCAAAAATGTCCTATGGAAATGATGGTTTAAGAAACAAAACCAGACAAAAACCTTCAGTGAGAACAACAAAATCTAAAACTTCTTCAAGGTCTTCAATCTTCTCGTAAAGTTAAATTGTGTCTTGATCAAGTCCAACAACAAAGAAAAATTCAGTGACAACACCAAAATCTACAACTTCTTCAACGTCTTCTAAACCATCTTCAAATTCAATATTATGTGCATCAAATTCCTCACCAAGGTCATCAATGGAGTCATCAAAACTACTATTTCAAACTTCAATTCCAAAAATAAGTCAAAAGAATTCAATTCCTCCTCCAAAACCTTCTTCTATGAGGAAAGCTAGCATCATGTCGTCGAGAAATTCAGTAATTCCACAAGGAAATTCTATCAAAGTTAAAACAAATCCTTTTCATCCATATTTAATGCCTACTTTTTCAGGTGGAACACCTCCAAATTTAAGGACAACAATGCCATAAAGTACAACTTTACCTAATAGGTGTATACCTAGAACCCCCAACTTTGTGTGATGTACAACTGAAGATCCTATGGTAAGCAGTGAGAAGAGAGTCATGGTCACTGAGTTGAGCAAGAGAAATAGTTTGGTATGACAACCTTACTTGTGATAGGTCTAGCTAGCAGACTACCAAACTACATGGTAATGGCATTCAAAATGTGAAAATTCCCATTTCACTTGGAGATAAGATGGTAGAGAAAGGTATATATGAAAGGAGATATCTATCTCAAAGTATGGTAAAGAAATCAAATAGTTCTATCAATTCCACCTTGCAACTCTAAGAGACATTGAATTGAATTTCATCTCAAGACAGGGCTTTGGGAGGACACTCTCAAAGCCAACCTTCGTTATGGCTTTGAAACACATGGTAAGTATTGACTCAACAACCTTATTTGCATAATTTGTTCTAGCATGGACCTTAATGTCATAGCCTTCTTTTGCCTAAAATGAATGCAAATTTCCTTGCAATTTGGCTTGCAACATTCATAATTCATGCTCATGGAACAAGATTGTGTTGCAATTGTGATAACATCTACTGTATGCAGAAGCTTTAATAAAAAATGATCGAAAATGACATTTTTTCTCTGTTTTTTTCAAGATTTAAGGAAAATTACACCAAGTAGCTTCCAGCCTCATATGACCATCATTTCAAACTCATCTCAGGATATTTTCCAAGTAAGAGTCACCAAAAGCAAGCAATCTAGTATACATGACTCTCCAATTTCAATTAGTAGCAATGACAGTTCTAAGTATGGTGCAAACATTGCTCCAGATCCTCAATGGGGCATGTTTGATGACAATAATTTGGGGAGTGAGAGAGGTTATTAGTATAGTAGAATTAAATTCGAGGGAGATGGTAGGAGAAAAAATTGGTTGAACAACCCATAATATGGAGAGAATAAATATGGTCAGACTCCCTTTTCTGACCAAGGAGTTGAAATATTATCTGATCTAATATATAATGCCACAAAAGCATACATTGGTAGTGAATATTATAAGAATAAAACTCTAAATGTGTATTAATGACAATTGTATCAATGAAGAAAAGAAAACATATCATCAAGAACCATTTGATTGGCCACAGTTGCACCATCCTGCTATGTCTGTCATGAACTTGTGTACTGCACTGAGTTGTTTTATGGACACATCTGCAACCTACCACTTCTAATGTAGTGCTTGAATTTGGGTGTTTCCTTCAATGATAGAATTGCAACACAAGTCTTATTAGTCTTTTGGGTCACTATTTTTAGAGCCAAAAGAAAAATTGTGATTTAGCAGTTTCATGCACCTCTAGATGCAATTGAGTAGGTTCATGTACGAAATGTTCCACTAAATTGTATAATTTTGAGAGGGTTCACCCTCATTTACCATTGTAAATAGATGCTTGCAGATTTATATGGAATTCAAATTGGTAATATTATCCCATAGGAAATCAATACAATCACATATCCACACCAAATTTTTTTCCAAAAGACTTCTATTGAACCCCATTCCCAATACATCTTTCCAATAACAAAAACCCTAATAGGTGTCCCCTATTTTTACTACATACCTTTTCTAGAACCCCCAATATAAATGCAATATTTTGACTCTATTTTTCATAATTTTAATACCCCTTTATGAATGAATGTTCTAAGATAGTGGTCAACAAGGTGAATTACTTGTGCACAATGATTGGATATGTTTGTTATAAAAACCAGTTTTTTAACTTCAAGGAATCCATGGGAAATTGAAAAATATAAAACTAATAAGATTTTGAATAAGATCAAACTAAAAGTCCACAAGATAGGAAATAATTTGTGCCATTTAGTTGCTACCCAGATAATAGATAACATCTGGCATAATACTACACATTTTGTGCTTAACATCATGAATATTGTTAGTAATGGGTAGTTAGTGTGCATAAATTTCAGTGTTCAATCATCATGAGGATCATGACATCATATCCTACCATAGCTTTTTTCATATTCATTTCTATAGTTCTAATGCAATGGATGTTCTATGGAAGAATGTTTGAACATGATGAATCCTAATTTCAATGTTGAAAGTTTTTTTTCTAATTCATTTTCAATATAAAATGCTTCCTTTAACTATCAATAAAATATATTACATGTTAGTAATGTCACACAAAATGGTTCCCAGCTGAGAAGTCTCAACGATTGAAAAAAGTCATGTGAAAATCCCTTGTATCTATAAAAAGTTTCCCAACAACATAAAGCCTATCAAAATTGACACATGGACATAAATTTTAGAAGCAACATTTCTTTAAATTTGCTTGAAATAAGAGGGGGAAAAACCAAAATTCTTTCCATAAAGGCACAAAAGTAGTGTTCATAGATTTCTAAACAATTCTCGCCTTTAGCAATCAACAAAATTAGATTCATGAGTTGGCCTTCTACTAGAATTTTGTGATTCCATAGAGAAAGCAGAGGGAGTATGAGAACCAACAAATTGTTTCCTGCTCATAGTGAAAAGAGATCCCGTAAATATTCTTGCAATTGGCATAGATATTGCACATCCTACTAACTTTTGCATTTGAAAAAAAAAATTATATCTAAATATTGAAGTCTTGCATATGTAGTTTATTTGTTTTCCCAAATAAAAATTTGACCATCTTAGCCATTGTTAAAATCTAAACAAGAATTATTTCTTCTCTTACACACAAGAAATGGAATTCCAGCTCTAATAATCTATTGAGGTCTATGGAAGTTAATGGCCTAAGACACTTTGTAACCTAAGAGAGAAACCTGTTAGGAAATGGGTGAAGTTGGTATTACACACCGAATTGGATAACCTCAAGGAGAAAACATTTCTCCCACTTTATTTGTTGGCATAACCTAGTAAGTGTTATTCACTAGAATGTATTTTGTAAAGGCCTTGACCTAGTTCCAATTCAATTCCATCCACCAAGTTGTAGAGGATTTCAAGCCTAATTTCGTGAAAAGTAAGTTGGGGATGATCACATTGACCTGCTTGATGACATGTGTCTATGAAGATTAACTACCTTGAACTATTTTTTTGCGCAGGGAAAGAGACACATTCCCATGTCTGAGCATGAAAACGTTCTTCGATATTGTTAATGCCTCTAGTGTTTACTTCTACAAGTTCTATAGGCAGAGTCTGTAAAGGGCCAGGTAGCCTTTGGATCTCACCTTTTATGAAAGGTGACATATCTAGTAAATGCCCCTACAGTCAATCTCTGGAATGGATCTAAATAGAAGTTCTTCATTTTAATATCCATAAAACACAACAACTAAATAAGGTAAACTATGTACATGTGTCATTTCTCCCACAAACTAAAGGCTTCCTCTAATATCCATAAAACACAACCACTTTAAGGTAAACTGTGTACATGTGTCATTTCTCCCACAAACTAAAGGCTTCCTCCCATTAATTTTAGATGTAAACTCTACCATAAACTTTTTAAGTCAAACTTTAAGATAAACAATGCACATGTCATTTACCTCATGATCTTGTGTCATTTTTCTCATGCATTTGCAATAAATGTCGATTTAATATATATATTTTTATTGAATTTGTTTTTTTTCAGGGATAAGAAAACCATTAAATATGGTTGAAAAATGGAAATTATGCATAGAAGTTTCTTGCTATCCCAATCCAGGGAAAGAAGTGATTACATATGTGCTTTCCAATATTGCAACTAGCAAAGTCGTCCAAAGGAAAATGAATATACCGGGAAGAACAACAAACAACGAGACATATTATATTGGATTGATAGAAGGCTTGGGAACAACGATGAAGTATGGATCAAATGGAATTGTAGTTTTCACCAATTCTGAACTTGTGTGCAACCAGATGAATGGTGTGTGCCAAGTTAAAAAGGAGAGGCTAAAAGAACTGCATGGAATATCAAACAATATTGTTATCCAATTTCAATTTTTTAGTATAAGGCATTGTATAAATGTGAATAAGATGTCTGCTGATCTATTGCGTGGGGCACTGCCAATTCATGATTCATTTATCAAAGATGAATTAGAATTATACAGAGCAATGCCAATGTAAGATTCATCTCTCAAAGATGAATTGGTTTTGAGATGCTCTTCTTCAAAAATTCAAGATTCATCTCTCAAAGATGAATTAGTGTTGAGACGCTCCCCTTCAAAATTTATTGATGGACATTGTAACGTATCTTGGATATGTTTGTGTTGTGTACTTATAAATGCGTCTTTTTTAATGACCATGTGTTTTTTTCAATTATATACCAAGTGTGCTCCCACCACACCATGTAAAGCGCAACTTGGTGAACTTCACATTTGCAACAAGTGAACTTCACGTTTTTATAAAATTAAAATGCGGGGACTTCAAGAAATTTTTGTTTAAATGGAGTTTCACGCTTCTTTTTTAATGACCATGTGTTTTTTTCAATTTTATACCAAGTGTGCTCCCACCATGCAAAGCGCAATTTGGTGAACTTATCATTTTTATAATTTATTTTTTGCTTAAATTGAGTTTCACACATCAATTATTACTTTGAAAGTTGTGTTCTACATAATTTGTGTACACTAAATTACAAATTTATTTTCTGAAATCTATTTTGTGTAAATGTCCACCAATAGATATATATATCATGGAGGATGAACGACGAAGATCAACCGAATCGCATATGGGAGTTCAGGGATCGGGGGATGTTCACGGTATTTAAATATAATCTTAAATCTCCATACATGTGTGTCCATATGGAATTGATTTTTTATTAACTTTGTGAGTTAAATTAGTTGTTAATAAGTTTCATTTTTTAATTTTTAGGAGGTAAGAGGAGAAGGGTTTCTACTCCATTCATGGAGCGTGCCCATGGTTCACCCAGTCGTGGCATGGTTCACGCAATTTAATCAATGAATATGTATATGTATTTATATGTACACATGAATGTATTTTTCAATTAATTATAAATTTGTATTTGTTTATGAAGCTTCTCTCTCATCTTGAGAGGTTGGTGGTGGTTCAAATCCACTTAGAGGGCCATCAATGAGTGGTAGTAGGTGGCGTAAAGGGGGTGATATTTATTCCCCCGAAGGCCAATCAATGGCTGTTGCTTCTCAGTAGGGTCACTTTGGGTCTGGTTCTCAACAGAGTCGTTCTGGGTCTGGTTCTCAGCAGGGTCATGTTGGAGAAGATGCTAACCAACAATGTCAAGGTTGCCATCAATTTCAATATTTTTTTCATTAAATTTGTACAACTTTTTTTACATGTGTTTTTTCTAATATACGAAATTTTATATATATATTGATGCAGAGGCCGAAAAAGTTCCAACTAGTGGTCAAAATAGACGCAAGGCAGACCACTACATTCAAGAAGAAGGTTGTCTACCCAGCACAACTTATCCAGCCGACATTACTGATATACCATGGGAAACAAACATGGTGCAATGCACCTTACAAAGGTGTGAAAAACTTCATGCAAAATTGCAGAGAGATCTCGTGGCTTTGTCTCTATCTGCTAAGAGTCGACAAACCCCTGAAATAGTTACACATTCATTGGGCGAAATTGTAAATGTGTACAAAATTCTTGGGCCAACAACTGATACATTTGTAGAAGTGATGAGAAAGAGAAAGGAAATAGTAATGGGTCCAAATAAATGGGAGGATGTAAAACAAAAAGTTACAAAAGATGTGGCCAAGTAAATGTTTAATTTCAAGGAAGGGCCAAAAAGAAAAATGTTGAAGGTGCAATATTTCAAGCACCCAAATATAGCTCGCTATTTGTATGATAGGCACCTTGCGGCCTATGGAAGGCTCCCATGGAATGACGAGGTTCCTGTTTATTTTTCACAAATGTTTTACGCATAATTTTTTTTGGGTATGAAACCCAACTACAATGACCTTCCGTCAGAATTTTTTGGCCCGGGGAAAGGTCGATTATATAACCGTAAGGGCGCTAAGCAAGATGTGGAGTTGCCTCGCCCTGAGCTGCCATTGGTGAGTCGACCTTTTCGGGTCGAAACTCTGTGGTTAGAGATGGATGCGACTTCTCAAATAAGTCAAGAAGCAAGGGATGTTATGATCGACAATGTTTATAGCAAATTGGGTGGAGTCGATGTTTGTTTAAATCGACAAAGAGCACATGAAAATGCACGTGCCAATTTTGTGTATTGTACAGATGAAGAGATTGACAACATGAATGTTGAAGATCTCCGAATATATGTAAAAAATTGTCGCAATGGTTTGCAACACCTAATTCTTCATGAGGAAGAGGGCACCAGAATGGTATGTGTTAATGACCTTAGGGTTTGAAATTATTTTAACATACATATACATGTGTACAATTTGTAATAAATACATGTGTATGTACATGTATACATTTATTTGTATGTACATTAATCTAACAAAAATGTATGATTATATGTTAAAACACCATTTGCAGTTCTCACACGTGATGTATGACGAAAATGTTAATATCACGTTCGGGACCTCTGGTTCAAACAATGCAGATGGGTCTGACCATCAAGATATGTTGGAAAATGTTAGTGTTTTTTAAGTGATTTTGAAATAAATAATTGTGCACACATGTACATGTATATATATATAATTTGATAAAATGTTTTAACAGATACCGATTCCGTCTGATGTTTTTGGGATGGCGGTACCTTCTTCTTCCTTGGGAGATGTACCTTCTACTTCCTTGGGAGATGAGCCACAAGTATGGACATTTTTTCACAAGTTTAAAATTTATGTTTAAAAGTTATATATATATATATATATATATTCCACCTCAAAAAGTTCCATTAAAAATTGAGATATATATATATATATATATAGAGAGAGAGAGAGAGAGAGATTTTGAGTTATTTAAAATTTTGCGAATTCAGGTTCCTTTAGAAGATTTCTTTAATCCACGGACTCTAGCGACGGAGATAGGAACATCCACAACATTTGAACAAGTTGTATTTAGTTCCTTTTTTTAATATTATTGAAAATAAGTTTATATATGTACACGTGCATTTTCATTTGAAAGTTTTTAATATATATATATATATATATATATATATATATATTTAACTGTACATGTATATTGTACAATTTACCGCTGCAGATGTTCCTGTGGGAGAACTTGTTCATCAAATGGAGAGGGAACCTCATGAGGTATTGCATGATTTTTTTGTTATATTTTGTTTTTTACATGAAGTTCTAGATATATATATTCTCACTCATTTTTAAAACATCAAATTTTAATGTTCAAGTACATGTGCATTGTGTATGTAGGTTTCCCATGATGCTTCACATGATAGTGCGCGGATTGAGACCTTGATAGGAAAGATGCTAGATCTGTCTCTATTTGATGGACATGATTTGTAGATTTGATTCCAAGATCTAGATGGTCTTAAAATTTGTTAAACTTGATACAGTTTGATACTTGTGAGATCTAAAATTTTTGGACATATTTTATTGCATTGTTAATATAATTTGTTTTGTTTCAAAAAGTTAATTTTTGGAAGGTTTTAGTACTTTTGGCATGTGAATGTGAAGTAATGTTGTCATCTATAAATTAATGTTATCATCTGAACTACATTTGGCATGTTATGTAATGACGTGTTATAATTTGTTTTGTTTTTAAAATTTAAGTTTTGGATGCTTGGAGTACATTTGGCATGTGAATTAATGTTGTGATCTATAATTTTTTGTTAAATTAAAAGTTAAAAGTTTTGGATGGTTTCAATCTACATTTGGCATGTGATATAATGTTAAATGTTTTTATTGGATAATTGAATTATAATTGGCATGGCATGTGAAGTTTTTAAAACTCAAGTTTTGGATGGTTTCAATCTACATTTCGCATGTGATATTTAATGTTTTAATGTTGCACGATATATAATCAAAAGGTTTTTAAAACTTAAGTTTTGGATGGTTTCAATCTACATTTGGCATGTATGTGGTATATAATGTTAAATGTTTCTATTGGATCTAGTTGAACTATAATTGGCATGGCATGTGAAGTAACGTTGCACGATTTATATAATCAAAAAGTTTTTAAAACTCAAGTTTTGAATGGTTTCAATCTACATTCCACATGTGATATTTAATGTTTTAATGTTGCATGATATATTATCAAAAAGTTTTTAAAACTTAAAAGTTTTGGATGGTTTCAATCTACATTTGGCACATGTGGTATATAATGTTAAATGTTTCTATTGGATAGTTGTTCACTATAATTGGCATGGAATGTGAAGTAATGTTGCACAAATCCCTTTTGGATGGTTGAAGTACATTTGGAATCTTAAGATTGCTTTTGATCTCTACATGTAGTCTTGTTTGAATGAAAAAATTTTCAATAGGAAGAACATAGCTTTTCAATGCAACTAACCATGTATCAATTGAGCTCTAATTGAAAAAAGAGTTTAAAGAAGTAGATATATGTACAAATTATCCCTTTAATTTTGATTGGAAATATAAGTCTAGTACATATATATGTTTGTTGAATTTGGGTCAATGTCGTTAATGCACTCAAATAGGTAGCCTTGTTGATTTATAATTTGGTAAATTGATGACATTTAGTTAATTTCATTCTAGAACATAGAACATATATCCGACCATTGGACAGACAAATTTTGTACTAGATTTTCAATCAGGAATAGAGATGTGGGTCAAATCCCACCAAAAGTCGGAGAAGTGCTCCGAGTCTCTTGTCTGAAAGGAATCTTCGTACAAAACTATACTGTGGATGATTTATTTACATTGCACGGATACTTTTTACCAGAAAATCTCACAAGAAAAATTGGGCACATTAAGTTCGTGTATATATCCAATACGATTTTTCATCAATGCACATAGAAAAACTACTTTTAGTTAAAATTGCATTCTAGAACATATATATTGAGTACATTTAAATCATTTTTCATCAATGCACATAGTAAAACTACTTGAACAATTAATTTCATTCTAGAATGTATATATATCCAATATGTAAGTAACATTTTTCATCAATGCACATTGAACATATCCGACCATTGGACAAACAAATTTTGTACTAGATTTTCAATCAGGAATAGAGATGTGGGTCAAATCCCACCAAAAGTCAGAGAAGTGCTCCGAGTCTCTTGTCTGAAAGGAATCTTCATACAAAACTATAATGCGGATGATTTATTTACGTTGTGGATAATTTTTACCAGAAAATCCAACTAGTTTTTCATCAATGCACATAGAAAAACTACTTGGAACAATTAATTGCATTCTAGAACATATCTATCCAATACAAGTAACATTTTTCATCAATGCACATTGAACATATCCGACCATTGGACAAACAAATTTTGTACTATATTTTCAATCAGGAATAGAGATGTGGGTCAAATCCCACCAAAAGTCGGAGAAGTGCTCTGAGTCTCTTGTCTGAAAGGAATCTTCGTACAAAACTATACCGCGGATGATTTATTTACGTTGTGGATACTTTTTACCAGAAAATCCAACTAGTTTTTCATCAATGCACATAGAAAAACTACTTGGAACAATTAATTTCATTCTAGAACATATCTATGCAATACAAGTAACATTTTTCATCAATGCACATTGAACATATCCGACCATTGGACAAACAAATTTTGTACTAGATTTTCAATCAGGAATAGAGATGTGGGTCAAATCCCACCAAAAGTCAGAGAAGTGCTCCGAGTCTCTTGTCTGAAAGGAATCTTCGTACAAAACTATACTGCGGATGATTTATTTACATTGTGGATACTTTTTACCAGAAAATCCAACTAGTTTTTCATCAATGCACATAGAAAAACTAGTTCCAGTTAATTGCATTCTAGAACATATATATTGAGTACGTAAATAATTTTTCATCAATGCACTACTTGAAAAATTAATTTCATTCTATAACATATATATATATATATATATCCAATACATGTAATATTTTTCATCAATGCACATGTATAGAAAAGTTACTTTCAGTTGATACTAGAGCACGTGCATATACCAAAACAATTTGTACATGTACAAACACTTGCACAAATAACATAAGTAGCTCAATTTTTAGTTGAGTACTGGAAGTTCTAAAACATATTTAATCCAAAGAGAATAAATTGTTGGACAATTCAATCAAAAAAATTGTAATGGAATTCCATCTTCAATAATCCGTTCATGATCGGATTTTGACATTTTCATCTCTTAATTTTCGATTTTTTCTTTGATTGAACTTCTATCAACTTTATGCGTGCTACACACACCAAGTGACTATATTGAAAACTTATGACATCAGGTTCATAGTCTTCAAAGTAAACAAAGTCTCCACTTTGATTAGTTTTTCTGAAAAAATAACCTTTCAGTATAATAGACCCTCTGTCATATTGAAATCCGTGAGCATTAAAGTTTTGTAATAATTTCATTTTTCATTCAGTGCAACGCATCAAATAATACTTCACATTATAGAGGAGAGGAATAACATGTTTCTGAGTTTTTATTAATCACCCAATGTTTCGGACTGTCAATGTGAGTCCATCATCAGGGGTAGACGTCAAAGTTCTTTGAAAATTTGAGAGAATAGGGCAAAAGGATGTATAAATAAATAGAGGATAAAGAGGATCTACATGGAAAAATTCATGAAAGTCGGCTTTAAGATGGGAGAGAATTTTAGGAAAAAATCTAATTTAAATTTTTAGATTTGTGGATAATTAAATTTAAGTTGTAATATGGAATATTATTATAAATGGATGATATATTTTTGAAATGAAATAATTTAGATAATGTATTAAAATAGTATATGTAATTAGAATAACTTATTAAGTTAAAATGATTGTTAATGTAAAGTTGTTTCTTTGATTTTAGGAAAAAAATATATATATATTTTATTTTATTTTTATTTATTTATTTATTTTTATTTTTTTAATAAAAGGATGGCTTATGTAACTAAATGATTTAAAATATTATTTATTTAATTTATTAATTATTAAATTATAGTGATAACTAATTGGGTAGCTAAATCTATGATTTTAATTATTAATTTACTAATTTATATACTTATGTTATTATTTTATTCATCTAATTATTTACCATTATTTACTTATTTTATTTTATTTTTTATTTATTTATTTATTTTTAATTTTGTTAATTCTATTTTATTATTTTATTTATTTATTTTATAATTTAAGGGTTATGATGTATCTATACTAAATCTATAATAGTTTTTTAATGTCTAGATAGGTTTTGATGTATTAAGGGTTTCCATGTGTTACTGATAATGAGACCATCATTAATCAATAACAAAATCTTGAGGAAATTATCATATCGTAGGGGGACTGAAGCTGCGACAAGTCTGAGGCTAGGGTTCGCTGAGGGTTTCGCTCTCCGGACAGAATACTGGCGAGAAGTCCAAATCTTTTCCAAGATCTGCGGCAAAGGGGCATCGCGCTGGCTCAGAAGATGGGGTGACCGGGGGCCCCCGGCGCCCCCACTTTCAAGCAAGTTACGGTCGATAAGGGCAAGAAGCAAATGGAGGGTTTGAAAATCACTGGTTCCTCAACCGCCGGAAATCGCCCAAGGAGCGATAATTTGAACCCAGGCGAGCACACAGTCAACACGACAAATGATACCACAAGAAAGCAAGATACGACCTCGGAACTGCCCTCGCAGGAAGCTGATCCGCATACAAGAGGAGTAGATCTGAACAACACTGCAAATAGCAACCCTGATCTGAACAGATCCACTGCAAAGGAGTCTGAGGATACCGGCAACAAGCCCAAACACCAAGGCAGATGCAAGCCGAAGGCTAACGAAAGTCTAAGGTTCGTCATTAACGACCCAGATCTGCAAGCTTACAGGGATCACATGTCTGTTCATGCAATGATCTGCAAATTCATGGGTTTCTGGCCTAGTAAAAAAGCCCTCTGTCAATGGATCAAGCAAGTCTGGAAACCAAAAGGAGATGTGCAGTTGCATTTGGGCGCCAAGGGTTTCTTCACAGTAGTTTTCGCGAATCTGGAAGATAAGGATCGGATCTTCGAGGGAGGCCCCTACTTTTATGCCTCAGCAGGCCTCTACATGAAACCCTAGAAACCCAATTTCACGCCTGAACAAGAAAATTTCACTCAAGTACCGGTTTGGATCCAACTGTTCTCTCTGCCAATAGATTACTGGAGACCAGCAGCGCTAGAACAGATTGGAAACACCTTGGGAACTCTTGTCCGTGCTTCTGAAGCCACTCTTCAAAAAAGGTACACTTCCTATGCCTGCATATGTGTTGAAATGGATGTTTCTGGATCTCTACATGAGGGTCTATGGTTGGAATATAGAGATTAAGCCTACTTTCAGACCATCGATTATGAGCAGATACCCTTCAGATGCAGGAAATGTCATGAACACGGGCATTTAATACGCGAATGCCCTCTAAACAAACCTGCTGAGAATACCAAAGAGAAATTCACCCCGACATCGGATGGATTTGTCCGACCCGCTGGTAGACATCAGGCCAATCGCAAAACTGCTCCTAAAGCGGGCGATCAGCTCACCAAAATGGGGAACACCTTTGAAATATTAGGAGAAGACTCTCCTTTCGAAAAGACAGAACAAACCCTAGCAGTAGAGCAACAGGCTGTCAGAATGAAAGAACAAAGCAACCAATCAAGGGAACCCCCTAAGCATTCAGATTCGATCCCAACCACAACTCCCACCACATTGCGAGACAAATCCGAGGAAGAGGATGAGGACATGGTCCTCAGTGAACTGGGGACGGAAGACCTGGAACTGGGGGAGATTCTGGAAAAATAAGGTTTGGATCTGAACTCTATAGTGGAGCAATGGAAACAGAAAGGAATAGACAAAATTCCAGAGGAAGAGAACAATAGAGTCAACTAACTATTCCTAACCAGACAGGATGCAACACTCAAGGGGATGAAATGGGGCAGAGAAGCAACCAAAGGCTTAGGCGTAAAATCTCAATCTCTCCACCAAACACAAGCCAGTCTCAAGCACCGGAGGAAACGAGGACGAAGATCCAATAATGATGCTCTTCACGAATTGGGTCAGATGTTGATTAATTCGGGAAAGATGAAAGCCCTTGAGGATTTCTCCTTCTCATCTTAAGAACTCGTTAAGCAATGAAAGTTCTCTCTTGGAATGTTAGAGGACTGGGAAGCCTTAGAAAACAAAGGCTCTTGAAAAAAAAAAATTATGCAAGAAAAACCGGACTTGATTTTCCTCCAGGAAACCAAGTCTACGAATCAAAAATTGGATGAGTTGGGTAAACGTCTGGGTAGACACCTTGAATACCTAGCCGTAGAAGGAAATGGCATGAGCGGGGGTATTGCTACTTTCTGGATCCCCAGATCTCTTCATCTCCTTAATGCAGAAGCCACCAAATCCTTTCTAGCCCTGGAAATGCAAGTCATAGGAGAGAAAGGAACCTTTCTGTTTACCAGTGTTTACAGACCTCAAAGACTAGAGGACAAAATGACTCTACTCAGCAATCTAACCAAGCTTCATCAGAGGCACTTTAATTCCAGGGCCATCTATGGAGGCGACTTCAACATGATAACCTCTCTCAATGAAAAGAAGGGAGGCACGCGTGCACTTGGAAATGATGCATTAGCCTTTAGTTCCTTTATTCGCGAGCTCAATCTTGTGGACATTCAACCCCACGAGGGTGCTTTCACCTGGACCAACAAAAGAGGAGGAGACAGGCTCATCGCCTCCAGGTTGGACCGTTATCTGATCTCTGAAAGCATCATTTTGGAAGGTAACATTATAAATTCGGATATCCTCCCCTCTGGAGGCTCAGACCACTGGCCTGTAATGCTCCAGGCCTCGATTTTGGGCACTCCTAGAAACAGGCCTTTCCGTTTTGAAAAGTTCTGGCTTACTCACAAGGATTTCTCCAGCAACATTAAAACATGGTGGAGGGAACCCCTGCCTGTAGAAGGAACAAAAATGTTCAAGCCTCAAGCAAGACTCAAATTTATCAAGACCAAATTGAAGGCTTGGAATCGAGAAGTCTTTGGAAACATCTTTGCCAACAAGCAACACCTGGAGCAACAGCTGGAAGAAATCCATAACACTTGGATTCAAGGAAGCATATCTCAGGAATCTATCAACATAGAGCGGGAGCTCATGCAGAAATGGAATGAAAGATGCAAGCAGGAAGAAATTTTGTGGAGGCAAAAATCCCGAATTCAGTGGCTTCAGGAGGGAGAAAGAAACACAAAATTCTTCCATAGATCTGCTATGGACTACAGATGCAACAACAGAATCACCAAGATCCAAGATGAGCAAGGGACTGTCTTCCAATCGTACCAAGACATCACTTGCCAACTCAGAAATCATTTTAAGCTCATTGCCACTGAACCTAATGTGGATCGACACGAAGCCATCAAAGGCTACCTATCCTCATTACTGAGGAACAAAATAGAGCCCTGGAGAGACCAATCTCACCCCAGGAGGTGGAGGAGGCAGTCAAAGAGATGGCCAATGGAAAAGCCCCAGGGCCGGATGGCTTTACAGTGGACTTTTTCAAATCATGTTGGGATGTGGTTAAGGAAGATATCTGGGAGGTAGTGGAGGATTCCAGAACCTCCTCTTCACTTCTAAAGTCCCTAAAATCCACGTTCATAGCTCTAATTCCCAAGGAAGCGGATGCTTGCACCCCTGCCAAATTCAAGCCTATAGCGCTATGTAATGTATTGTACAAAATCATATCAAAAGTCATGGAAAATCGCCTGAAGCCTATTCTCCCTCAGATTATTTCCGAGGAGCAGTCAGGTTATGTGGAAGGAAGACAGATTATGGATAATGTACTATTGGCTCATGAGATGATCCACACGCTACAAACTCACAGAAAAGCTGGCATGATAATACAATTGGATCTCTCTAAGGCGTATGATAAGGTCAGCTGGGAATATCTGGAAGCCGTTCTTAGAGCGCTTGGATTTGGTAATAAGTGGATCGACTGGACTCTAGCTATGATTAAATCCCCCAGTCATTCCATTTTGATCAATGGAGCCCCCTCTCAGCCCTTTTACCCCTCAAGAGGCATCAGGCAGGGGGACCCCATTTCGCCCTTCCTCTTTGTCATCTTGATGGAGGGCCTCAGCCGCCTCATCAAGTCAGCTAAGGATAGGAATGTGATAAAAGGCCTCCAACCTTTAAGCATCTTTCTAGCCACTACTCATCAGCAGTTTGTGGAAGATACCATGCTACATGGAGTCCCGATCGTAAAGGAAGCCAGAGGTTTCAAGCAACTTCTAAACTTGTTTAGTCACGCCTCGGGTATGGACTTCAATTTCGATAAATCCTCTGTTTTCTTTTTCTACGCATTTAGCTATTCAGAAGCATTTTAATGGCATTCTGGGCTTCAAGAGAAGTAATCTCCCATCCAAGTACCTGGGCATTCCCCTGATAGACAAACCATGGCAGAAATGTCACTGGGAGAAGCTTCTTTCAAAAATAGCCGACAGGTGCAGTCACTGGACCAACCGGGTCCTCAACCTAGCTGGGCGTCTGGTCATGACGAAAGCCATTTTGCAGGCTATACCTCACTATATGCTCTCGATCCTTCCTGCTCCTAAAGGAGTGCTCCAGAAGATCAGAAACATACAACGGAGTTTTCTTTGGTCGGGTAACTCATGGAAGCCAAAGTGGGCTCTGGCAGCCTGGGAAAAACTTTGCAAGCCTAAATACTATGGCAGGCTAGGATTGCAAGATCCCAGCTCCACAAATAGGGTTTGCGGTGCCAAACTTTGGTGGAGGTGGATCTCAGAGCCACAAACCCCATGGGCATGCCTCTGGAAAGCCAAATATGCAGTGCAATGGCAGGATGAGGAGCTAGTTAGAATACCTGACACCGTGGCAGGCTTTCCCATATGGAACCTTGCCCGAGCCAACCAGAACATAATACAAAACCACTATTTTTGGGAGCTAAGGAATGGGCACCATGCTCTTTTTTGGGAGGATGCATGGCACCAGCTCCCGAAAATTGAAAACCCGGACCTGCTACGTCTACAGCAATGGTTTCAGGACAATGGAAAACTGAAAGTGCATCATTACTGGGCTAATAAAGAAGATCAGCAATGGTGGAGAACTTGGACTCTCACTCCTCCTCCTCTAGATGAACACCTGAGAAATCTCCTCGATACCCTCAATACTATCCTTAGGAAGAGACTCATCAGGGCTATCCCTGGGCCGGACATCCTTCGTTGGGGTAAGTTTACTGGAGGATCATTTAACCTCAAAGAAGCCCGCTTCTATGCGGAAAACAGGAGTGAGGATGACAAGGTGGCTTGGCATGACAATGTCTGGGAAAACAACCTTTGGCCCAAAATCAAGACCTTTTTATGGCTGCTTTAGAATGGAAAAATCTTGACATGGGAAAATCTGATAAAAAAAGGCTTCATCGGTCCCTCTCGCTGCCCCTTATGCGAACAACAGGAGGAGACTATGAATCATTTTCTCAACTACTGTGTTTGGACTAGCCAACTATGGGATTGGATTCGAGACATCTTCCACCAAACGGGTAGAAACAGAAATTCCATTCATGATACAATTACCCACTGGCACTCAACCTACTCCAATAGTGATATGGTTAATAATCTTTGGAGGATTAGTTCGGGCTTCTTAATATGGACAGTTTGGAAGGAGAGAAACAACCGCATTTTTAACAAACATCGCTACAGACAGATTGACGAAATAAAAACTATCATGAAGCAAGGCCTTACAGAGACCACTCTCACCTGGTGTAAAGAAGAAAAATTCGAGACGCTGTCTCCCAATGACCTCAGAATTCTGGCAATTTTCGATCTCTCTGAGATGGCAGAGTGGTATATACAAGAGCACGCCCGTCGACTTGCACCAGCTCCTGCAAGCTGGCAATGTCCTCCTCCAGGGTATTGCAAATTCAATTTTGACGGGGCCTCCAAAGGCAACCCAGGCCCGAATGTCATGGGAGGAGTCCTGCGTAATGATAAGGGAGAAATTATACACATTCTGTGTAGAAATCTGGGAGAAACTATGAATAACGATGCAGAGTTCGCGGCTCTAGAACAAGGGCTAAGGCTTTTAATCCAACTCGGAAGAAGGCTAACCATCGTCGAAGGCAACTCCCAGCTCGCCATAACAACCATTAAGAAAATCCAGCATGTCACAGAGCTTATAGCGCAGCACCTTGCCTCCCTCGGAGGCATCATCCTTCAAGCAGTAAGGAGAAAAGAAAATTCTCTCACAGACCACCTTGCAAACTATGCGGTTGATAACCCAACTGATGCCCTGGACACCTCTTGGACGGATCTACCGCATGCAGAGCTTTGGGACCAGTGCTATAGCATTTCGAGGCACGACTTAATTGCCGGTACTACCGCGGAGATGGACGGCAGCCTATCCATCATCAGCAGATCATGATTACCCGTCTCATGATAAATTTTATCGGTTGGCACAGCGTGGTAAAGGTACCGAACTATTCTTGGGTTCGGCAGCCCATTACGAGAAAGGATGACTGTCAAGGATCAGCTGCTTACAGCGGTTTAATAGGAGATTGTAAGAATGTGATCGGACGGATGAAGGGTGGGAGATCTCCGATTAGGACCCCGACTTTAGTGGGCAGATCCGGCGGTGATCTACCTTGCATCATCACTTTGGGTGGATATCCTGCCTCATTCATTGCTCCACCTCCATGCATTCTATTTATGTGGCTCCTTGTGCCCGTCTCCTCACTTACTCCTCTCATTTCTCTCTCAGCGGGGCGCCATCCTAGCTCTGAACCTAGGTTCTACTCTGCTCCTCTTGGATATCTTTCGATTCTTATCTGCCTGCAATCCATGGCGGATATCAACCTCCACAGCATTAAAGCTTCGCAGGCCCTCAAACGGGCCAAAGACAGCTACGAAGCCTCGGTTTCAAAACGAGGGAAACAAACGATTGAATTGCTAGAAGAAGAGGTAGAACTATCCCAGGCTCGGACTGATGACAATGCTATTAGCGAAGAGGTTGACTGGTTAGTCGACCCCAGAACGCCTTCCACTCGTCACACGCAATTTCTGCAGACTCAAGTGGTGGCCTAGCAGATGAAGACTATGCTAGCGAAGGCAATTGCCATGCAGGGCGCCGCGGTCAAAGATACCTTTGCAGCCACCTCTATGGCATTAGCCAAGAATACCGCGTGGTTGGATAAAATGGAAGTTGCCTTTAATTCACTTACAGAGGAGCTCCGCAGGCACGGCAAAGCTCTGGACAATTTCGTTCGGCGTTTTGACATTTATCTTTGCCATGTCCTCAACGTGTCCATTGAAGTTCCAATGGATGACTTGAAAACCACTATCATCCGGCGTTTCAAGCCCAGAATTCAATCGAAAGGTGATGAGGCAGCCAATCCTAGCGTGGTCGGTCAATCGGGCGCTTCGACTCCCACTCAGTAATGTGTATGTGCTCTCCTGAGTTTTATGTTCAGACTATACCTATCTATAGTTCTTTTCTGTATCTATATTTTCTACTGGTAGTAGTTGGTATGTAATAGGGATCCTCCGGCTGTTAGAGTTTTGGTGAAGCTATCTAGTCTCTCGGGTAACCCTGCGTGGTGGACCTGTGTTAGTTTTGGTTTTGGTTGTCGCTCTCTTGTGTAGCCTGGCTTTTCATAGTCCATATCTCCTCAGGCTAACAGTCAGCTTGTTAAGCAGCAAGCCTATGGCGCTAAATGGCTGATGCTTTCAGGCCTCTATACATTTTTGTAATCTCTGGTTCATGATATAATATACTGATACTGACTTACAAAAAAAAAAATAATGCGACCATCATCACGATTTAAGTTGTTTCCTCTTTTCACGATCTCTATAGCTTCTTTGATTTTCCTTTTTAGGTAATGGTCCTCTTTAGAGACAAGTTTGGCTTCATCTATTTGTATGTAATGTGAGGTCGAGACTGCATGTTCTTCTAAGGCGGATTTATCTGTTCGGTTATGAGCTAAGTCAGCAGCATGTTCTTTTAGTCTAATGTTAAGGGATCTCCCTGTTTCGCCAATGTATTCTTTTCCACAAGAGCAAGGTATGACATAAACTCCTTTATGAAGCCTAGGGTTTATAGGGTCTTTAGAAGAGTCTACCATATTTAAAATAGTATTAGGGGGAGTGAAGGAAATTTTAATGTTGTGTTTTTTGAGCATTCTGGAGATCTTGTCAGTGGTTCCTCTTATGTAAGGTAACGAGATTTTAGGGATGTCAAAGGCTCTTTTTAAGTTATTTTTATTAAGGGTTTGGTGAATGGTTTTATTGATGACATGTTTATTATATCCATTCTGTTGAAAGACATGGCGGAGATGGTCTATCTCATGCTGTAGGTGGTGGGAGTCTGAGATTCTAGAAGCCCTTGTAGTTAGGGTCTTGACGATGCCAATTTTCTGGTTCGGGTAGTGGTGAGAGTCAGCATGAAGGTATCTATCTGTGTGAGTCTTTTTCCTATAAACCTCGGTGCTTAGTTTTCCATTTTTCTTGGTTAAGAGGATGTCTAGGAAGGGTAATTGGTTGTCCTTTTCAATTTCAATGGTAAACTTGATGTAATTTGAGAGACTGTTAATGTCGGCTAAGAATTCATGTAACTTTAGTAATCCATGGGTCCATTTTGCAAAGATATCGTCTACATATATTTTCCATTCTTTAGGGGTGAATGGAAAGGATTTGAGGGCCATTTGTTCAAAATGTTCCATGTATATGTTGGCAATGATAGGAGATAGAGGCGAGCCCATAGCGACCCCATGAGTTTGTTCATAAATTATTACATTGAAGCTGAAGAAAGATGATTTTATACATAACTTTAAGAGGTCTATAGTCTCATTATCAGTTATAGTTTTTAAAATGTCGATGGCCTCGTCTATAGGTATCATGGTGTAAAGAGAGACAATGTCAAAACTCACCATAAGATCATCATTATGCATGTCTAGGTTTTTGGTCCATTGAACAAAGGATGCAGAGTCTTTAATATGTGATGAGGTGTTTCCTGCAAGGGGGCGAAGTTTTTTGGCCAGATATTGAGCTAGGAGGTAAGTAGGTGAGCCAATGGTGTTGACTATGGGTGTTAGGGGAATGCCAGCTTTATGAATTTTAGGAGCACCAAAGGATTTAATAATCCCACCGTTATAAATTTGTCAAGCATTAACCTAGACCATGCTTCTTTATCTCTTCTCCAGAAAGGCCTAAACTTTGCTATCACCCCCAATAAAATTCCTGTTGACAGTATAATTAGCAATATAGAGATTGCTATAAGAGATCTTGACCTCATTAAAGCTGAAGAGATAAGGCAAGAAACAGTTAAAATTCTCAAAAACGCCAAACCTCCTCCTTGCAACTTAACCAAAGAAGAAAAACATGCTCTAAAAAACCTAAAAAATAATAAAGATATTATAATCTTAAAAGCAGATAAAGGCAATGCAACTGTGATAATGGACAGGGTTGAATATATTAAGAAAATGGAAGATCACCTAAACAACAGTGGATGCCACAGAATTTTAGATAAAGATCCTAGTACCAAAATTCTCAAAGAAGTAACGAATAAGATAAAAAACTCTTCCCTTGATAACATCATAAAAAAGAGAATCACCCCTTACAGCTCCATCACTCTTAGAATATATGGCGCTCCTAAAATTCATAAAGTTGGCATTCCCCTAAGACCCATTGTCAACACCATTGGCTCACCTACTTACCTCCTAGCTCAATATCTGGCCAAAAACCTTCGCCCCCTTGCAGGAAACACCTCATCACATATTAAAGACTCTGCATCCTTTGTTCAATGGACCAAAAACCTAGACATGCATAACGATGATCTTATGGTGAGTTTTGACATTGTCTCTCTTTACACCATGATACCTATAGACGAGGCCCTCGACATTTTAAAAAATATTACTGATAATGAGATTATAGACCTCTTAAAGTTATGTATAAAATCATCTTTCTTCAGCTTCAATGGAATAATTTAAGAACAAACTCATGGGGTCGCTATGGGCTCGCCTCTATCTCCTATCATTGCCAACATATACATGGAACATTTTGAACAAATGGCCCTCAAATCCTTTCCATTCACCCCTGAAGAATGGAAAAGATATGTAGATGATATCTTTGCAAAATTGACCCACGGATTACTAAAGTTACATGAATTCTTAGCCCACATTAACAGTCTCTCAAATTACATCAAGTTTACCATTGAAATTGAAAAGGACAACCAATTACCCTTCCTAGACATCCTCTTAACCAAGAAAAATGGAAAACTAAGCACCGAGGTTTATCGGAAAAAGACTCACACAGATAGATACCTTCACACTGACTCTCACCACCACTCGAACCAGAAAATTGGCATCATCAAGACCCTAACTACAAGGGCTTCTAGAATCTCATACTTCCACCACCTACAACATGAGATAGATCATCTCCGCCATGTCTTTCAACAGAATGGATATAATAAACATGTCATAAATAAAACCATTCACCAAACCCTTAATAAGAATAACTTAAAAAGAGCCTTTGACATCCCTAAAATCTCGTTACCTTACATAAGAGGAACCACTGACAATATCTCCAGAATGCTCAACAAACACAACATTAAAATTGCCTTCACTCCCCCTAATACTATTTTAAATATGGTAGACTCTGCTAAAGACCATATAAACCCTAGGCTTCATAGAGGAGTTTATGTCATACCTTGCTCTTGTGGCAAAGAATACATTGGCGAAACAGGGAGATCCCTTAACATTAGACTAAAAGAACATGCTGCTGACTTAGCTCATAACCGAACAGATAAATCCGCCTTAGCAGAACATGCAGTCTCGACCTCACATTACATACAAATAGATGAAGCCAAACTTGTCTCTAAAGAGGACCATTACCTAAAAAGGAAAATCAAAGAAGCTATAGAGATCGTGAAAAGAGGAAACAACTTACATCGTGATGATGGTCTCATTATCAGTAACACATGGAAACCCTTAATACATCAAAACCTATCTAGACATTAAAAAACTATTATAGATTTAGTATAGATACATCATAACCCTTAAATTATAAAAAATAATAATAATAATAATAAAATAGAATTAAAAAAATTAAAAAATAAAATAAATAAAAAAATAAAAAAATAAAATAAAATAAAATAAGTAAATAATGGTAAATAATTAGATAAATAGAATAATAACATAAGTATATAAATTAGTAAATTAATAATTAAAATCATAGATTTAGCTACCCAATTAGTTATCACTATAATTTAATAATTAATAAATTAAATAAATAATATTTTAAATCATTTAGTTACATAAGCCATCCTTTTATTAAAAATAAAAAATAAAAATAAAAATAAAATAAAATAAAAATAAAATAAAAATAAAAAATAAAAAATAAAAATAAAAATTAAAAAATTAAAAATTAAAAATAAATAAATAAATAAAAATAATTTTTTTTTTTTTTTTTCCTAAAATCAAAGAAACAACTTTACATTAACAATCGTTTTAACTTAATAAGTTATTCTAATTACATATACTATTTTAATACATTATCTAAATTATTTCATTTCAAAAATATATCATCCATTTATAATAATATTCCATATTACAACTTAAATTTAATTATCCACAAATCTAAAAATTTAAATTAGATTTTTTCCTAAAATTCTCTCCCATCTTAAAGCCGACTTTCATGAATTTTTCCATGTAGATCCTCTTTATCCTCTATTTATTTATACATCCTTTTGCCCTATTCTCTCAATTTTTCAAAGAACTTTGACGTCTACCCCTGATGATGGACTCACATAGACAGTCTGAAACGTTGGGTGATTAATAAAAACTCAGAAACAGGTTATTCCTCTCCTCTATAATATATTTTACCTGTATGGATTCTCTCTTTAAATACTTCACATTTTCATCATTGTCAATAGGTGCAATTACAGAAAAAACATCTCCTACACAATAAAACAAACTTAACAAAATTATACATATTTAAATTTATTTCTAAATCTTTAAATCATTAGAAAGTAATTCAAATGTTACCTTCTCTAACAAGATCAGAAACTTGATCACCATCGGATGATATTGTAGTTTCCTCTGATTGCATTTCTTCAAACATTGCAACAGACATTTTGCCCTTTGTATTTAGCTCTGTATGTTTCCAATCGTTCACATACATTTTGTTTTCACAAACGTCATTGGATTTTGTGTTGTTTATGCAAACATCACAAAAACAAGAATATTTTCTTCTATCCAATGCAAACACATTTCTGGACGACTTTGTTTGAATTGAATGCAATTTTCGAGTCCCTTTTATTGTTTCAACGTCACTTCCAATTGATCTATCTACATCTTCGATCCCAATATGCCAGAAAAACCTTTATATGGAAAATTAAAAGAAGAATTTGTAAATATGATATCAAAATACAATCAAAGATAATCATTGCACGATAAATGTACCATGTTTAAAATTAGATTTCCAATATAAATTAAATTGAATGTACCTTCGCACTTCCCTTGATGGGTTAGTCTCATGGCTTAGAGCAGCGATGCACCATTGAACAACTTCTTTAGCATTCACAAGTGCTCGTTTTATGCATGCTCCTGCACCGTCATGTTCTCCTTTTCCATGGCCAGTCTCAAAGAAATTCCAACAATGTTTAATGCAGGTTTTCTTATGAAGACAACGCAACCAAAAGAATGATCGTGCATATTTGAATTGACCTGCACATCCGTCTGACCATATCCAATGTTCATTGAATGTTATTCCATGATTTTTCAAGGAATCGTAAATTTTTCCAAAACAATGTTGTACAAAACATGTATCATGTGTACGATCGTCACTGATATAAAAGTGATATTCTTTAATGATATGTCAATTTTCACTCGTGCTTTCTATATGAAGGACATTTTGTTCAGCATGTCTATATAGAATATGGACGAGCATGGAGACTTGGTTAGAATGATAGTATTCACTCTGAATTTCTATTTGTGGAACAAATGTGTAGTTTTCTGCAAAATCAATCACTGACAAAATGGTCCCTGGTGGAAAAAATTCACGATATTTTTGGAATTGCAAGTCTTTCCATCGAGCTCTATGGGAATGCTTGGTGTATTTGTAAATTTCTGCCTCAAACTTTCTCAAAAAGTCTATCAGAAAAATTCTGTCTTCTAGTAATTCAATTCTTTTAACACTATTTGCACCTTGAATCGATGTATCGATATATTAATATCTCTTCCATTTCACTTTCATGTTGGACAATGATTGATCATTTATATCAATACGGTATTTGTTTTGAAATTTAGTCAAATTTCCACAATCATCGCTTTTTTTAACACCAACACATTTCTTTTTGTAAAATAGTTCATCGCTTTCTCTTTCACATATAATTTGAGATATGAAATCACGGATAGTGGAAGGAGGAGGTGAATCATTCCATAATGTTCTACGAAATCAAGGAATGTGTCATAATATAACTCAAATTCCACATGATAGCGGCAACAACAAGTGTTGCGTACGGTGATAGGTTTTACATACCATGGTTTTTGTTGAACAAAAGCACTGAGTGAAACATGAATTTGACAATTCTCTTCTTTGAACTTGTTGAATAACTCTATCTGAGTGGTTTCCAAGAAATATTTTTCATGTTCTTCGTACTGATTTTGTGCTATTCTTCTTCGCATCACATGCCTTGCAGTTGGCGAAACACGCGAATTGTTCTTCCAATATTCATATATTATTTTTTTAACATTTTCTCCAAGTCTATCTTTGTATGGTTGCCTACAAATAGCTCTCCAACAAGCGAGTTCATCATTTACATCTATTTGCAGTAGAAATTTCCGATGTTTGTGCAAAGTTTTTCGCGAGGTTCCCAGTGCTCGTGCCATAAATGTTACCAAACGATTCTCTTGAGTACTTGATGAAACCATTGCCATCTGTATTCCTCTACGTACAATTGAAACATCTTTCTCTCTAGATCTCTTAATTGACTTTATAGCACTACTCATATTTTTTATCACATCTTCCTTCATTTTTTTATCTTTGGTTGATTTTTGAATACCCAATAGTGTCGTAGCTTCTTTTAATTTTCTTAATGATAAGAGACCTTTCAACATTTGAGCCTGAACTGTCACCCGCTCATTTAAGAAATGTTTTTCAAAAATGAGGTTAACACGATATCATATAACATGGTCAGGTTTTTTATCTCCATATGTGTGAGTGTCAACATTTTCTAACATCTCATTATCGATAGTGATTTCATCTGTACATATTCGAAAAAATAGTACATATTCAATAAATAACTAAATTAATAAATATATCTATAATTTCAATAATACGTGCATGTGTTTAATATATATATGTGTGTGTGTGTGTGTGTGTGTGTGTGTGTGTGTACATACCTTGTGATTCAATTTCTTTATTTGGATTTCTTTCAATATTTTCACCATCTTCAATCATTGGTTCAATATCTCTTTCACTTTCTCTTTCAAAATTTTGTATCTCATCATCAATTTTTTGAGGAATATCTCTGTCTGTTTACATTAAACAAAATATTTTTCAAATTAGTTCATCAAATAAAAATTAAGCTTCACATTTTACACTAGGAAAATTTTAAATATATCAATAGATCATAATATTTACATTTACATACCTGCTTCAATTTATGTTTTAGGTTGATTTTCCTCTTCAATATTTGAGACGGCTTCTAACTTCCTTTTGTGAGATTGTCTCGTCTCTTCTCTATGTTCCTCAGGGTCTCTTTTTCGATCATATTTTCTCGCACAAGTCCTTCGATTTCCCATGATAATAGGGTATGAAGTTCAAAAAATTTCCTTCAAAATATTAGACAATAACTCAATTAAAAAAAACATCACAAAATATTTAATTAAAAAAAAAAATCATATTTAAATTTTTTGCAAAAAATACATACTCCAATCCAAAACACTTACTTTAAAAAATTCGAGAAAAAAATGTCTTATAAAAATGAAATGAAGCTCAAAAGATTTACTTCAACTCAAAACACGTACTCTAAAAAAATGTCACTTCAAAAAATGCCTCCAACTTAAAAAAAAACGTCACTTTTAAAAATACTTCCAGAAAATGTCTTTTCGAAATTAAGCCCAACTCCATACTTTAAAAAAAAAAATGAAGCACAAAAAACATCCAAAAAAATGTATCACATACCTCCAAGAAATGTCCTTTGAATGTACGTCCAAGAAAATTCCTTAAGCCCAAAACAATTTTTTGCAAAATCAGGCCGCCTCCAAGAAGTGTCCTCCAAGAAAATTCTTTAAACCCAAAACAATTCTTTGCAAAATTAGTCCGCTTCCAAGAAATGCCCTTAAATCCAAACCTCCAAGAAAATTCTTTAGCCCAAACCAAGACCTTTGTAAAATCAGATGAAACATCTCACCACCATTGTTGCTCCTTAGAGCCTTCAACTTCTTCCCTGTATCTTTCTCTACTAGTGATTTGAACTCACAAAACCTGGAGAATACCTAATCTTTCTTTTGCAGAAAGAAGATCCAACATTTTCTGGAAAAATCATTAACAAAAATCACATAATACCTGTGATTTGTTGTGGAAGGTGTAGAGAATGATCCAGACACTTCCAAGTGAGATCTCTCAAGGATTGTCGTTGCTCAGTTCTCCTTCTCATGAAAAGTGCCTTTAGTATACTTCTCTATGGTACATCCCTTGCATGTGTCTATATGCACAAGAGTACCCTTTGGAAGACCTATAGAAATCTGTTGCATGATCCTCAAAGTACTGTGGTGTGGATGGCCCAATATCCTGTGTCATAACTCACCTGTATCCCGTCTCACCACCTTCCTTGCTTTACTACTTAATGCTACGTAGCCATCTACATTAAGTTTGTATAGATTCTTCACATGAACCCCAATCTTTTTTACCTGTGATGTGGATTTTTGACGAAGGAACACCTTTCCTTCACGGAAAACCACATCATATCCAAGATCCTCCAACATAGTAACTGAAACTAAATTCTTTTTCAAGCCTGGTACATGCATGACATATTTTAATATGAAAGGTTTACCTAACTGTCTTTGGAAAGTAACAATACCATTCCTGGTAGCAATATACCACCCGTCATCACCCATCTCGTTGTGCATCTGAAGATCCTTCTGCTCCAATCTACTAAAGAGTTCTTTGTTTCCCATCATGTGGAAAGATGCTCTGCTATCCAAGTACCACATAGATCCCATCACAGTTGAAGCCATGCATGTGATCAGAGAGAATTCCAACACAAACTATAAGGTCAAAGCTTCACCTGATGTAGTTCTTGGAGCCTTCTTGTTTTGTTTCTTCTTTTGTGGACGATTTGTGGCATAGTGTGCATGATCATGACAGTGAAAATTTTTCACCTTTGACATGTCACGCTTCTTGCCGTCTTTGCGGGTCCCAGATTTGGAATAGGAATTCATCCCCTTCCCCTTCTTTATCTTACCATCCAAGGCACAATTTTCCTCATCGTTAGTCTCGGATGAGGATCCATCCCGCTAAAACTTTTCTTGTACCAAATCTTACCATAGTCAGTCCCAATATGGTAACTACTCCCTCCCATTCACAGAGTCTTGGTAACTCTGCCAGCTCTTGGGAAACCCTGGAAGTTCTAGGCTCACCAAGTCATCATAAAATATATTAATCCCAACGCTTCCAAGTTCATCTCAACATTGAGTGAACTTGGTCAAGTATTTTTGGATTGTGTCGCCCTTCTCCATTTTGATTTTCCTGACCTTGTCCTTGAGTGCCAATTTTTTGTGGTCACTACTGCTTTGAAACAGATCTGTTAAGGCCTTCCACATAGCATATGGAGTTGCCTTTCCATGGATACTCAAGACAATATGATCTTTAACTCCCTCTAAGAAGATCCTCCTTGCGTTTTCTACCTTCTTCTGCCAGGCATCAAGAAGTTGGGCATCTGCTGTTGCGGGCTTGGGAATATCAGTATCTATGAATTCCTTCAACCCATTTTCCTCCAACACTGCCTCCATCCTGTCCTTCCATGCAATATAATTCGAACTGCCCTCGAGTGCATATTCGAGTCTCAAGTCATTGAAAGACATCTTGATCTGCTTCTTGCTCCAAAGAAAGTATCTGCAAATTTGAATATTGTTCAACACAAACTCAATTTCTTCTCCACTATTGTAATTCTTGGCACTCTGATACCATGTAGAAATTACACCAATGGATTCTATCCGATCATGTAATGTACTAAAACAAGATATGAAATCCTTCTACAATATTTTCGGAATATAAATCACGATCGCTCAATCACATGCAAGTAAGAGAAAGAAGTAAATCAATAGCACAACACAATATTTTCCTGGTGAAATCAACTGCTCAAAATCCCTCCATATTTATTGTATAATCAACCCAGGAATCATGAAACAATAAAATGTATTTGTTCTCACCACAACCTCAAACAATCTACCAATTGCTTCACAATGATCTAGGAAAAATTGGAAAAACACATAGCCAATTATCAGCCTACCCTCAGCCTACCCTCATGCAATCCCTAGATAATTAAACCCCTATTAAATAATAAATTCAGCCTTCCTTGATTGCATAATTCATCATGGGCTTCTTGTGGTTATATAACTGCATCTGGGCAGTTTTCTAAAAATACAACTGATAGTTTACTTGCCTTGAAACTTTGTCTCAACTAGGTCTCCACAAGAATTGACATGCGTGCAACTATAAATAGTGAATCATCAGTTACTTGGTAGATCACTCCTTGTGAATTAAATCTATTTTAATTCACCTGATCTTCCACTAGCTCATCAAATAGTTAGAACTAGTTAAACTAATTTTAACTCAATTAATGTAAGTTAACTGATCACACTCAAACCACACTAGTTATACAACTGCAACTGGACCCTGTTAATAATAGAATCACTCTACATGCCTATCCTTTTACCCTCAACTCAAAATTCTTGAGTTAACTAAGTCTATCACACTTAGTTAACTATTACATGTTATGAGATAAGATTACAATTAATTTTCCAATTTATTTAAAAATTGGTTGCACGCTAACATGTCGCTAAGATCCATCACTGTGTGATCTGTGATCCCACATTAGTGTGTGTGCATTTTCTTGTTGAATTTCAACAATTACTTTGAGGGCTTTTACTAACCATGTAAAATGGTCAATTTTAAAAACAAAAGTAGCCCTCCATATTACATTAATTTTTCCCTTGGTGATTTTCTTCATATTTGTTTCAATCATTTTCCTCAATAAACCTTATCAGTATTATATATTTTCACAATTTAATTTAGAATCATGATACAATATAAAAATGTAGCATTCATTCACAAAATTTAACACCAACCATAGCATCATAAAAGAAAAAAGAAAAAAGAAAAAAAAGATAATATATATATATATATATATATATATATATATATATATACCATAGTGGTTGACCTGTATAAAATGATTGTAATAAAGATTTTAATTAACATTGTAACATAAGTAGCATGATGAGCACCCAACTATTAACTCGGATGGAAACATACCATAGTTAGACTGTGTATTGCATTTAAAACAAAAATATTCATTCATTATAGCATGCTACTATTTGTAAATACTCCATATAGTAAGCAATTGTATTCGATATTCTAAGTTATGAGGTTCATTAATTCTCCATGCGATTGGGTGCAAGGCACTAGTAGTCACACGACTCCTAAGGGTAGTATAAATTAGGCACTTGGAAGGATTTACACTGTTGATCTTGATTGCCCGCAAATCGATGATGGATTTGTTCCGAGAAAGGCTAATGTGTCTTCTTGGCATTTGCTCAACTATGGCTTGTAAGAGGGTTATGGTGTTTCTCTGAGAATGTCATGAAATTTGGGATGAGTTTCAAAGCTTCCTCCCATGGTCAAATCGATTTCATTTGACTCTTGTTGGTTATAGCATATTCCTCCTTCATTGAAGGTTCCATTGCTTTTGCTGTTGCAACCCTATGGTGACAGGATTTCTCGGCATTTGTCATAGGTACACTATTGCCTTATATAAGTTAAGAGTTTTGTTCTTAATTTCGATGTTAATTCCCAGCTGAACTGGTCCCTTCTAATGGTGGTTGATTTTTCAAATGGCAAGGTTTTGTGGAAGCTCTGTTCAAACACAACCTATTCAGGAGATGAAACTTCACCCTATTTAATCTGTTGTTTTTCCTAGCTTGCAAAGGTAGTCTGTATTTTGTTTCTCAAGATGTTAATCCTTCCTATCTCAAGTTGCATGTACCTACAAGTATTATTCTTGAGCTTGCGTTAGTCGTGTTAGAAAATTATATATCACAAAGCAATGGAATAAATAAAATATGCAGAAACACAAACACAAAAAACATATAAAACAAGAGAGACACAGATATACGTGGTTCACCCAATTTGGGCTATGTCCACCCCGAACAACCAGTCCTTCCTTTATATTATCTAGCAAGATGAAGAGACACAACCTACAACAGATCCGTTGTAGTATCCTCTACTCTCTCTCATAGTCCCCCTTTCTATTTCTCACTCATAATACACATACCATACACAGCTGCAATACAATACCCTCATACAAAATGAGGGGTTGCCTTCTGGGGAAAAAACCCTAAATTAGACATAACTTCTACCATTAGATTATCTGCCTAATGAAAGGCCCAAATTGGCTACGAAATTACAATATTTTACAAGGAAATTTTAAATCTATTTTTAGCTTTGGGGGTGCTGCCCCTGAAATCCCCTGCCGGGGGGCTCCAAAAGGTCGTCGTCGCCCCCCTGGAACCCCCTAGCAATGATTAAATGGTGGGTGGTGTTGCATCCCCGTTAAGAACAGGGGTCCAATGCAGAAATACATCTCAATAAAGAAGATAATCAAGCTCCACACCCAACAACTTGATCCTTAGTTGTTGGAAATTTACTTCTTATTTTACTTGGATGATAGGTATGTTATTCTTAACAGGGAGCCATATCAGGCTTTTTTTTCCATGTGAATATGGAGTTGGGGTTTTATTTCCTTCCAACATGAATTCTTTTAGTGTCATTCTCGTTTGATAAACATGGGTTAAAATTTACTTTTGAATACTAACTACTATGAGGGTATTTGCCCCAATTCCTCAGGGTTTTCTAAATTCGACCCATTAGAGTGTTCCTGCTCAGTGATGAGGGTTTTATGTATTATCATTTGAATCATGATATGTAATTTTTTTAAGCACCTTTTAAAATCGTAAAGTAATAGCTAGTGCATCGATTTGATTTGACTCTGTCTTGACTATATGGATTATGTTTCCGCATTTAACTTCATGGATAATTTATGAGGATCTGTGTGTTGTTATATTTATTCTATGGATTCCATACACATTGCATTCTTTTGAATGGTTATGCTTTCGTTAAATTAATCCTTGCTTGACTCATTTGACCCCAACGAGGTGCGGTTGCATGTTGTGTTACAGAGGTGACTATACTATCTAGAAGGGTTGACATGGTTAGTTTAACCCGCCAGGAGGAAGAGGCATTCCATTATTTTCACAAAAAATTGTTCCAAAGTTAAGAAGATATAGCCAGGCGATATAGGGGGTAGATCACATAGACAAGATATGTACATTATAGCATCCCACGGGCCACATGCATTACTTCTTTGTATCTATAGCCTTATTTCTACAGAGAGAAAGAGAGTGAAGTGACCTCACCTTCCAGCTGGGTTTTCTCCTGAAATGGTTTCCTAGAGCACATCTTGTGTCTTATGTGTGTGTGTGTGAGCTTATTTTGTCATACTCTAGTTTTTTGCATAATTTCCATTCGCATGCATGCACTAATTACAATTAAATTTACAAATCTAGAAGTTTAATAAAATTGTAATAGTTAAAAAACTCAGAATTTTAATATATTATTATAAGACCTGTTGTGACAAATTGTTTAGTGGAATATCCACAATGGTTTACAGATCGCTCGTATTCATCCAAGTGGGAAATATCTTGTCCATATCAATATATACCCCATTATACTTTTCTATCATCTATTAAAATAAATTTGCGAGTGTTTAAATGGGCGTTTTCACCCCAAATCTACGATACGCCCATGGAGAAATTAAGCCCCCCCCCCCTCCCTAGGATCAAATTTTCCACTTTCATGAAAGAATGCTCCATCAAATTGTTCCAAAACTCAACTCTTCCAGCGCATGACCCGTATACATTAATGATCCTAAGTTCCATTCCCAATTCTTCTAAGAACATGTCTGCGTCAATGATGCTCTCCCCACCCCAGCTGCTTAAAATATTAATGGAATTGTGTTTAGCCCCAAGGACCAAACCATCAGAATGCCCATGAGAAGCAATGGATAAAAACAACCATTCCTTAAACATGCTTTCCAACGAATTTACAATATGTGTACTTTTCCCAAGGGTTTCTTGTAGAAGATAATATCCAGATTGCCTGACGTGATCAAATGCTTCAGTGCTAGTTTTTTGGGGCCACTAAGTAACCCATGATAGTTGAAATAAATACACTTCATTAGGAACCAAAGTTTGAGGTATGCTTTTCTCTAAGAACCCCATCTAAATATAATTAACGATCAACATCAATGTCTTGGCTAACCTTATGAATGGCTTTAGAGATATTTGATTAACGAACTCTAGGAATCTTGGGAAATTTAGAGGGAGAAACGAAACCTAAACCAAGACTAGAGTCCTAATGATAGACATCACTATGGGTAGGGTGAGATAAGGAACACAGGTTTTATCGAGGTCGGTTTTTTTTCTTAGAGGGAGCAGAAGCCATGTAACATACAAGGGAATTTGTGATCTGACATAAAAAAACCCCTAACCCCAAAGAAGATACAGGAGCTCCAATGACACAAGATGTAGTATAAGGCTTACAAATAGGAGAGTGAAAATTATGCAAAGAGGGTATTATCACCAAATTGATCTTGATTGGTTGCTCATCAATCAACTCAATGTAACTCTTTCAAACCACTTCTAACTGAAGATTATCCTCTTCAGTTTGAGAGGGCTCTCTCAAAGGGGGTTTATGATTTTGAATAAGGATAATACTAGATGGCTAACTCTATGAATTGTGACTTGGTTTTTTGTATAATTGCAGGTTGAAAAATGAAGGCTTGCTACCATTGGGCTATGGAGTCAACATCAGTACTCTTAATGACAGTATTTCTTCGCATGGAAGCTAAGGCAGATAGAGGTCTTTAATCAAGATAATTCACACACGCAATATAAGGAAAACACAGTAATTTCACCCCTAAAGGAAGTCAGAGCATAATAGTATGAATTCTGAGTAATTAGAGATAAAATCCACTACAAGTGATTAGACATAAAGATATGGGATTGATTTGATTGAAATGGCATAAATGAAGGTGATCATGAAACTTAGGATAGGCTAAAAATGTAAAAAAAAATTCCTATACCACATTGAAATGGCTTAGGAAACCTTATCCATTTGGTGAGTGACCTATATGACCCTATCAAGAAATGTTTTAAATTTTTTTGTGTGATAACAATGGCTCCACTTGGGATGGTGTGCCCCTATGGTACAACAAAGAACTAGTAGTTCCAGTGCCACCTCCATTGGGTTGCTCCCATCTTCAAAATGAAAACTTGCAACCAGTTCTAACCTGTAACCATGGCACTGAAAAAAAACAGTAGCTGCTAAAGAACTGAAAGTACACATGCTGAATTTAAAATTGAAACTGACAAAATGCTTGATCTTCAAGCTTATTTATATACAAATGATCCTACTCTACTTGCTCAACATAAAAATTGATCTCACTCTTCCAATGAAGCCAATCAAGAAGTTGAGTACTGGATTGGTACGAACATTCCACTTCTCTGATCATAAAGCCATCCTTGAGAGATGAAAAGTTGTTCCTACATCTAAATTTGTATACATAACTGAAAATCATATTGAAATTCATTCCTATAGAAGATTCCAACAGAGTTGTGAAAGGATCTTTGAGAGTATGCACGAATAATTCTTGTTGATCAACAAGAAAGTGTGAGTAAATATGATCCTTTGATGATGTTCCTTGTTCAGATTCTTCATTATAACCCTTGTGACCTTTCTCAAATAAAAAAGGAAAAATTTGTTGATCATTATTTTCATTTGAGAGGAAAAAATACTTGGAGTTTAAGCTCAAATGTATTTCAAAGTTTTGCAACCAACAGTTTCTCATCTTCTACAGAAGTATTTATAGAAGGATGAGGAGGTGAGATCTGATAAAAGATCTCTTGGGACAATTAATACAGATTCAAGACTTCTCGGCCTTTTGAGGGGCTCGATGGAGAAGTTTACAAGTGGATTTTTGTATTAATTGTTTTACAATTATGAATAAAACTCGGTGGGAGCTTTTGTTTGACTTCGAGGCTCTACGTAATGTTTGGAGTAACTCTGCAGATATTTCTGCATTTATTTCCTTGCAAAAGTAACTCCCTGGTTGCGTCGAGAGGAATATATGATTCTGCTCAATAACTTCGGCCTCTATTTTGAATGCTTTAAGGCATAGGTGCCATTTATGGTAGCTGAGGAATCAATTCGCCTCAAATGTGGCGGTGGAGGCCTTTCTGCCTGTTAAACACTTATAATTTCTTTAATGGTGTTTTAATTCTGGGGATTAGGCTTTTGATAATCATCCTTAGCCGTAATTCCCGAATCTGTCTTCAATCCTCTGTTCTGCTGCGCTCTGTTCTTCAACACTGATACTCTTTCAACTATGTTTTTAATAAAATAGTGTCTTTTCGATGTGCAGGGCCACGCTGGGATTTTTAAAAGGCATCAATGCCCTATGAAACAATGATAAAACGTTGAATCCGGACTTTGCAAATGTTCTCCATTGATAATTCAAAGGCACGAGAAACGTCTTTCCCGGCCTTCGGCATTTCTTTTGAACAAATGGAAAAACCATTAATCCCTGCAAAAATACACAAAATATTTAGAAAATCCTGCATTTTTAGGTTTAACTACTTCAGAAGGCGGGGAAGGAACGTAGCCATTGGATGAAAGCATCCAACGGTGGAGATTTATTTGATAGGATGTTAAAGAAGAGTGGGGAAAATGAACAAGTCGGAGTGATTTTGGACCGTCCGATCTGGACACGTGGATGGTCCAGATTCAATCGGAGGATCGCAATCGGGGGATCACAATCGGGGGTGGCGAGCAAGTGCACCGATTGAAACATGTGATGTGATGAAGCGCAGACTATCGATCTAAATATTAGATCAATGGTGGAGAATAAATCGGGGGAAAGGCCGATCAGGGAAGGAAACACAACTCAGCGATGGAAAAATGTGATGCGAGTTTGCGTGGGCCGTTGGTCTGAGGATCAGATCAACGGTGTAAAATGAATCGGGGCATGGCCGATCGGCGGGAGAAAACGAGTGTATGTGATGTAAAAATTGCGATGCGATTCAAAACTACGATGCGATGGAGCATTGGCCGCTTGATCGACTTTCGATCAACGACGGGGATTTATTTTAGAACGAACTGGCGGAAAAACCCTTATAATATATGAAAACTCAAAAATTTGAAATAAAACAAAAGTTTTATGCTTTGGGGGGAGGAATATATGTATAAGGTGGATAGGCGCCCGACTGCGGGGCCTTTAGTTATATAGAACCTGATGGGCCCGGGGCATATATATTCAAAGGAGCCAATCGCAATCGGAGCTCAGGCTTGGTATTTTTAATCTACCCATTGTATTTCCCCGATGCGATTGCGCGATCGGGTCTTTTTAATCTACCCATTTATATTCAACATGTGATTCTAACTTATTGGAAAAAAACTTTGGATGAATGGGTTTTTGGTTTTACAAAGGAAAAGACCACCGGGAAAAAAATATTACAAAGTTTTAAGCGCTGGAGGTGGGCCCATGGGATATTTATATAAAGGCTAATCGCATCGGAGTTTATATGGACAGGCTAATCGCATCGGAACTTTCCAAACATGGCAAAGACTTGCGCAGTTAGATTTTTTGTGATGCGATAAGCACCGAGAAGGGTTAGTGCTTGGTTCTAATGCTGAGGCACATGGAGGGGAAGTGGTTAGGACTTAGCCCAAGGGGGCTTAAGCCTTTATGCAAAAACATGTATTTTTTCATGAAATTTTTCAAGGTTTTCAATGGATTAGGGGGTTTTGGTATGGTTAAAGAGTGAGTCTTTAACCTTGTAAAAGTGATTTTCATGAAGGGAAGAAGAGAAATCATGAAAAAAAAGGAGTTTTATGAAGAAAAAGGGAAGCAAATGAAGGCTAGTTTTGAGTGGGAGAAGGGGGAAAATGATGGTTTTTTTAGCAGTTTCTTCTCATGAATTCAGCAGAATTTTTGAGTATAAAATGGGAACAGAAATGAAGATTTTGGACAGAGGCATGAGGCCTTCCAAAGTATTCAAGAGCCAACAATTTTTAGCAATGAAATTTTTTCCTTGAAGGCTAAAAAAGTCTTAGCTACCTTTTGCTATAACAATATTATAGGTGGCTAACACAAGGTTTTCCAACAATCCCCTATACTACTGGCCCTTTCGGCAGTGACCTGCTTGCGCAGGCCAAAGTCTCACCTGAAGTAGTATGGGTGGGTGCTGGAACCAGGTTTCTGCACCTTGGGAGAGGGTAGGTAAGTCAAGCAGAGCAACGTTCACCCTTATAGTGACCAAATTTTGTATCAAAGCCTATATCTACAGATTCCCTTCACATCCACGTGCGTAACAACAATGACACTCACAGAAATCAACAGATTATGAACTCATATAATGATAACGCAACTATTCTAGATATTCTTGAATGAAGTAAAACAGATCAACCCCAGATCGCATCATAAATAAGTAACACAAGTATGTTTGCAGCTTAAATCAATAACACAACAGCATATATTAAGTAATCAAACATCATAGATTCATATCATAGTAATTCCAGTGGATTCATATAGTCAGCAATACTTCCACATTCATTAATCTTCCAGATCTACTTACAATACCCCAAAACCCAACCTGCGCACACAGCAGCAGGGTCCGCACATAGCAGGACAGAGGCCCTCCGCGCACACAGCAGCAGGAGTCCTTACCCAACAACCCTGACCTGATCTATCGATTCGCACTTAGCAACAATCTCTTATCATTCTTAATCTGTCCTACAACTCAAAAAGGTTCGACTACTTATACTATTTTAGCCTACGCATCCAATGGTTGCAAACCGTGGTTTGCGGACTCTTGGTCTACCCTTGACCCATTTACAATTCTTTAGGGGCTTTTACCCACCCTAAAACCCCTACGTTAGACTAAATATAATAAAAAATTGTACAAAATGGACCAGTTTCGCAACTTGCAAGGGACCCTATTCCAACACAAGGTATTATTTATGTACAATGACAATGACATAAGACAAGATAGGACATGATTGACATGACACACACATGGTCAAGACATATGAAAATAAAATATATGAACAAACCGTATAGGAAGCACAAATTGTAGCTATTATTGAAAGTAATGCTTCAAATATCGGCCATTTACGAGAAGGGGGTCAATCCTCTCGTCTAAGGATTTCAGCTTGAATGTATTATGACTAAGATTTTATCGATGGTGAATGAGACAATTCATAAAGGTTGTAACTTCGTGTAAGAACCTTTTTCTTCATGGGCCTTATCCCACTTTAGGACTAGGTCACCCACATTGAAAATGTTATTTCCTACAGACATCTTATCAAACCAACGCTTAACACAGTTTTGGTGGACAACAAATATTTATATGGATTTCAGCCTTTCTTCCTCAAGTTTGAGTAAAGTATCTATCATGCTTTGAAACAGAAGGAAAAGCCTACCTTGAGGCTCTTGGGAGAGTTAAAAGGCTGGGATATAGAGGTTTGGGGGCAAGATAACTTATTTACCATAAACCAAAAAATATGGTGAGGTTTTAAGGGAAGGGTTAGGGATCACATGGTCAACCCATAATGCATTGGTCAAAGCATTGTGCCAGTTCCTTTGTTCAGAGAAGATGGATTTATTGATGATGCAAATATTATTTTTATTTTTTGATTTAGCCAAACCATTTCCCTGTGGGTGATAATTAGATGCATGCTTTCATACAATCCCATTTTCTAATGTGAATTCATAAAGTTTCAACAAATAGAAATAAGTTGCATATCAAAGAAAAGTGAGGTTGGAACACCAAAACTAGTTATAATGTTACGTTGTAAGAAGTGCATGACTTCATGGTCATTTACTTGTCTCAAGAGAACTACCTTGACCACCAAGTGAAATAGTATGTCGCTGTCAGAATGTATTTGTGTTGCTCTGAAAAATGTGTAAAACTTTTGTCGATAACATTTAGGCCCCATTGTTGAAAAGGTTCCTCAACTGCTAATGGTAGCAGTGGGGTGATTGAATTATGATCTCGATCGATGAATCTTTGACAAGTTGGGCACTTACGGACATAAGCGTGAGCATCTATGAATATAGTGGGCCAATAATACCAACCCTCATGACTTTATGTGCAATTGTGTTTCCCGCATAGTGACCACCTACCAGTACATAGTGCAAGTCTCTAAGTACCTTATCTATATCTTGTGGATCAAGGCATCTTAGCATGATACTATTTTGGTGCTTTATGAAAAGTACTCCATGAAGAAGTTGGTAGGATATATATTTTAAGTGAATGGCCCTCTTTTGTTTATTTGACAAATGCGTTGGAAAGGTGTCATGCTCTAAAAATTTCCATATATCAGAACACCATGCCATTATAGATGAGGACTGGGGAACATGTTCAATATTATACATTTCTATTTCCTACTCCCGAACTAACATATATTTCTTAAGAACATCTATTGCTTTGATTTCTATAAGTTGACAAAGGCCATGACCCTTAATGATATGAATTGGTTTGAATTACAGATCATATTCTTGAAAGCATTCAACCAACACCTACTACAGGAAAAGTGTTCTTACTGCTGGGTGTGGTACAAATACAATCATGTGAGCGTTTAGAATATAAGACCTAAAACATTTGACTGGATTGTATACGAAATATTCTTATTTTCCAATGGAAGGATAATTTGGCTCTGACCCCTATAAATCAACACTCATAAAAGAGATATGCCATTCATTTCCTTCAATATCCTTTTGAGTAAGGATGACCGTGATGGAAAAATCCAAAGAAAATATATAAAGCAGAAAGTATTTGTGACAATTAGGCCTATATAATGCAAGTGCATCAGTGATAACTTGTTTAATCTGAGAAAAATAATCCTTCTCCCATTTATCCCATTTATAAATTGCATCTTTCTTAATCGTCTCCCGTAAATGTTTAAATATTTTAACATAGTCGGAGATGAACTTTCACAAGAAATTAATCTTCCCTAAGAAAGATTGCATAGCTTTCTTATTCATCAGCTATGAGATCTGTGTAATAGATTTGAACCCATCAGTATTAACTTTAATTCCACTCTTTGCAATGATGTCCCAAAAGAGTGTCCCTTCTAACACACCAAAGATGTTTTTCATGGGATTGAGAGAAATCCCATATTTATGACACTACTTGAATTATTTTTTCAGATGACGTACATGATTTGATCTTCTTTTGGAAATCACAGTAATATCATCCAAATAAACCACTACGCTTTGACCAATAAGGCCACGAAAATCAATTTCCATTGCTCTTAGAAATAAAACACTGATATTGATAAGCCTGAATGGCATTCGCTTGAAAGTGAATGTTCCCAATTTGGTTCTGAAGGTAGTTTTCAAGCAATCTGGTTCCACCACTAGCACTTGATTGTAACTATAGAAACCATCTAGAAGAGAAAACATTTTATACCTAGATACTATCTGGAGGATATGTTCCATGGATGGCATTGGATAATTATCTTTATCAGATGCCCGATTAAGTTTGTGAAAGTCTAAACATAGCCTCATCTCACCGTACTTATTTCTAAATAGGACCAGGATCGAAACCCAAGTGGAATGTGTAACTTTAAATATGATCCAAGCATCCAACAACTTTCTCAATTATTTTTGGATAAGGGGCTCCAACGTTGGGCGAACCTTCCTTAATTTCTCCTGGAAAGGTTTTACCCCTTCTTTGATGGGAATGACATGTTGTATAATACAAGTATCATATGTCTTTAAATAATTACATGTCCATGCAAAAACATCATGGTAATTTTTTAATAAGAAAATGAATGCTTGTCATTCTTGTGGAGAACAACATGTATCGAGGTTTACAAAATTTAGATCTTCTTGAGTTCCTAGAGTGACTTGTACAGATGATAACTTTGAGCTCTGAGTCTTGGTATTAAATGCTCCTCTAAACCAATTTTGCAGGTCATATAAATTTTCCAGGGACACTACACCATTAGGCATAGTGTTACCTTTCACTCCATTAGATGCCTCATGCAAAGCCTTGTCGTGCTCATCCTCTTCTATGGAAGCATCCTTAAATATGTCCGCATTGGCCATGAAATGCAATATTTTTTTATCGTGTTTGAAAATAGGATAAATAGTGACATTATCAGGCACATATGGTTTATATATAATCTCATTTGAAAAACCATTTCTCAATGGAGATAATCTAGTGGCTACATTTTCCAATGCATCTGCTATAACATTTCTAAGCCTAGGAAAAAAATAACGTTAAAATATTTAAAATAATTAATTAAAATCCATACCTCATGCTAGTAGTTCTTAATATTAGGTAAGACACATTGGATAGTATCTCGTACCTAACTAGTAACCACCTATGAGTCACCAATTACCTTTAGAAACTCTAGCTTCAGATTGATGGCTTATTTAATCTAAGTATGAGTGCTTCATATTCGACAGTATTATTTGTGCACTCAAACTCAAATGACATGATAGGATATGATTTTTTGTTACATGGATCTTTGAACCATCAAGATATAGAGTCCAAATATTATTAGCTCCTAAGTTTCTTCCTATACTATTACTACTATTACTATGTACATTTATATTACAAGATTCATTTGCACGAGTTGGAGTACAAGGAAGAAGATAGAACTGTGTATTTGGTGGAACAGGTGACGGTTGCACTTGATAACACCTGTGATTAGTTTCCAAAAAAAAAATTCCAAAGATTAAACCAACAAAGACAACAAGCTCATTATGGACCTCAAGTGCTATCATAGTTTATTTCATGTATGGTTCGCTTTATGCTCGAATCTCATTATTCATGCCCTTATATAGAAGCCATAAATGTGACCAATATGTAGAAAAATATCCTTGTAATTTACTAGACCAGTCTACTCAGGAGTACACCATAGGCTTATGGGATGTCCATAATTACAATACTTACACATTGGTGTACTCGATCATCAGATAAGAACATTCTTGAGTTCACCAATATCTTGAAAAACATATCTATCCAAGTTGAATGATTTATGCATTGGTTTTGTCCCATTTAGAATTTATTTTATTTGCAACAGAAAATGGCATTAAATTCATAGATGCACCATAATCTACTAAAAAATTATGGGCATTTGTAATTTAAAATTTCAAATTTTAACAAAAATGAAGGGAAGAGAGTGTTATATTATAATGTCACGACATTAACTACAGATTCAAGGGAACCAAAAGACTTATCAGACACCTTTTTAAAGGTAAATATTTTTCACCTAGCGAAGGTTGTGAAAAGGCTTGGAAAATTAGTTCATGTTGGCCTGTGATCTTTGCGAGCTTATAGATGGAAATATTGGCTTGATCTCTCTTTAACTTTTTGACTATATTGTAATTAATGGTTTCACCTTTACCATGAAGTGTTGAAGCGTCTGGGGAAGTATATTTGTTTGACACTTCCGGAGTGATGGACTTAATTTTATTGTTGGAGGAAGCATTCTTAGCAGTAGCTATATTTCCAGACTCACTTCATACATTCTTAGAAAGAAGGACCAATGGTGAGATCCTTCTTAAAAAAAATTCCTTCAATTTATGTCTCATCACCTCTTGCTTATAAATAGGCCCTTGGCTCCTCAAATTATACTAACCATTTTGTTTCGAAAGAGGGGCTTCACCTTTTTGTGTTTCTTCAACGTTCTTCTTGTCATCATTAATATTACAACCAAAAGCATTCAGCATTTCCAATGCATGTACTTTCTTCGGCCATTGTGGGTTCTTGTGTTTCTTCCATCTATTCATCGGCTAATAAGCAATCTAAAATGTGTGTGTTCACATCATTCATGTTTTGGTTCCACTGCGAGCATGTATTTTCTGAATGATATTCCTGGTGGAAAGTACAATAGTTATCCATGGTCATACTTTTTGTATTCAACACAACATTCGAAATCTGGGTAGATTTAGCTAGAGGGTTGTTGTTGTTGTTGTTGTTCTAATTCCTTCGAAATGGGAAATACTTAGGAGGTTTGATACTAGTAGAAGTCTCACTTGACATTCTCTTTAATTCTGAAATTTCATTGGTAAGTGCCTTTACTATCCTAGTCGAGCTTTCAATATCTGACAAACCCTTTTATTTTGCCTTACTTGAAGAGGGTTTATACCTCCTTCTAGTCTCCTTAGAGTATTTAGATTCATCATCGTCAGTAATAAATCCAATAACATGCAATTCATTTTCCATGCTTATTGCTTTCACACATTTAAGTGCTAATGTTGCCTTTGTGTCTCGATTGACAAACAAGAAAATGTTTTTGGGAAAGGAAAATATATAATAATCAATCATAATTGAGTCATGAGTTTGCGTGCTTGGGGAAAATTTGTTCAATATGTGATTGAAATTTTGGTTGAAACATTTCACTTTATTCTTTTCCCCCATTTTATTGTTTTCGAGCTCTTTAATCAACATGGTGGGAGTCTTGTCATCAAAAAATTTCTCTAGTTTTTTTTTTACCTCCCTCCAACTATAGACTAAATTAACAGGGAGGCTATGTACCATGCTTTTTCTCTACCTTCTAGTGCAAAATGAAAAATCCTACAGGCAACATCATCAACCTCGTACCTTTAACATCTATACATGCATGTAGAAATCATCGATGTGATCTTATACCTTTATCTTCTTATCGTGATCACAATTTTATAACAAATTTTCTGGATATCTAGGCATATTATGAATATTATATAGAAGAGAAATATGCCCTTGGACCATCCAATCTAGGTCCTTGTTGATAGTGACTTTTTCTTTAGGTTCCTCCTCCTTTCCAGAATCTAAAGACCCTTCTCCTTGACTGTCTAAAGCATTGCTGAAATAAAAAAATCCATCAGACAAAATAATGTCTTCCTCGTACCCTTCATTAATGGGTGGAGGTGGCTCTTGTTGAACTACGTCTTCAGAGGATTCCACTATCTCTTCAAGAGTGGAAAATACCAAATCTTCCACTGATGCAATTAAGACATCGGTATGAGTTGTTTCTTTCTTCTTCAAATGATGCGGGAGATTTTGAGAAAATAGGGAGTAAATCAATAGATTTTGAAAACTGATGGGTTATAGGTAGAACCACTCATATTTTTTCATAGGTAACTTCGTAAGACAACTCTAAACCAGGTTGAGAATATCCTCCTACTTTGGGAATAGGATTTGGAATGTTGCTACTTTGACCAGAGGATGAATGATTAGGATGTGCAGAGTTATCAGCCATAAATAATTGGCTTCCCTCCTAGCGCCAGGATGTTGAAGATGATGGATATCACCAGCATATAGGGGATCTCCTAGATATGGCATCCCAATTATACCTCACATCATTTAGCATAGGAGTCCCGTCCAGAATACGATTGGGTTGTCATTTACATAAATATATACCTTGGATTTAATGATTGACATAAGAGAAGTGCACGTGTACTTTCGAATGAGCAAGAGAGTGTTCCTTGTGAGTGTTTGATTGCATATGTATCCAAATTATTTATTTGCAAAGGGGAAATAAAGTGAGCCTCTAAAATTGAAGTAATAGTACTACCCTAATGGAGATACATGTGTATATGAGAAATAATCATTGAACATTAAGAAAAATAGTTCACATAGATTCCATGATTGTTAAATCATTACAGCACATTTCCAATAAGTTAAGCACCAGGTCACCAAAATAGTTCAATTACTCCAGTACAGGTGAAAGCAAACATGAATCATAAACATTCAAATATTATTATTAAACAATCTACAATCTATGTATGAAAATGTGTTGGCCTGAAAGTCTTAAATTATTAAGCAAAATTTCCAAGATACATAAGTATAATGAACATCACTAGCTCCAATAGTGGAGCATTAGAGCCACTACTTGCTCCCCAAAAGTACTAACTCTATCTCTCTAATTCCTATGGGATAATCCAAGGTTAAAATTCCTTTGCATGAGAAATGAGGATCCTTTTATGACTTGAGGTATGACCTTTCATATCCTCATGAATCTTGGCTTTCCAACTTCTAATTATTTTTGGACTTCTACAACCTTTGGACTTACAAATGACTTTTAGAATTACATATGACTCTTGGTATTACATGTATTTTTGACTTCCATGGCTTCTTTTTCATACATGTATCTTAGACTTCCACTTATTTTTCTTTACAATGATTACATAATTAGATCATAACTTCCACATCATCATGTGATGAGGCATGAAAAGTCACTATCATTAATGATTGGGACTTATAGTGACCGATGACATGGAGTTACTCAATGGGTGACATGACTACCACTTGTGTCTTATTTTTCATGCAGCTCCATGTTGTTGATGTTCTTCACCCTCCAAAGGGTCTTTAATATTATGGAGTCTTCAAGGTGCTTTAATCATCAAGTATTAAATGTGTTCTTTGTTCTTTTTGCTTCCTTTGGATGCCTCGTTTTCCTGATATTCCTCATCTATGCTTACCATGTTGTTCCTGGAGTACCTAATTGCAATCATTCATGAAAAGTAGCCATCAGCCTCAAAATTTCCCATTCTAACATGTTTTATGCAAATTTTATGTTCATGCCTTCACAATGTGCTTGGAAAATGAAAAGAGGACTTCTAGGTGCAAGAGTGAACTTTGAAAGGTTAAAGGGCTTAAGGGAGGAGGCTTGAGGTCTTCAAAATGATCTTAGTGCTCAAAAGAGAGAAATAATCAAGGAAGGGGGCAAGGTGCATGTCCAAAGGATGAAGGAGAAGTATTTGGGAATCCCATGTGCAATGAGCACTGAAGGTAGAGAAGGATGGCACAAGACGCACTCCTAAAGGCTGGAGGATGGAGCTTTGTGCCTTCACGGTGCGCTCCTATGCTCAAGAAACCAAGAAGGGTGCATGGCTTAAGTATGAAGGTTGACGGGTGAAGTTGCGAGCCTTTGGAGTGTGTTCATTTGCTCAAGAGACTAAATAGGTTGCATGTCACAAGTTTTAAGGCTAAAGGATGAAGCTTCGTGCCTTAGGATCTCACTCATGCACTCAAAGGGTCAAGAGGGTGGATGGTGTTGTAGAAATTATATAACTTATGTGTTATATGTCCAAGATTCTCCTGATCTCACACTATTTTAGCTTCATGCAAAATACAGAATCTATTCCACCATTGATCATTTGCGGAAATTAAATCAAGATTGCAATGCACACATGAAACAATAAAAATTCACACATGTTAACATGGTTGTTTAATGGGAAAGCCTAAATCTGAAAAACTCAACTATCTGTATATAATATATGTCATAGAGATCATGTAACAATCCTCATACAAAGCTGATCATATCAAGCTCTCAGTACAATACAATCGCTACACACTAATCAGGCCCGATCTTGCAAATCCATGAACCGATCTTTGCCACCTGCTAGCCTGCCTCTACTGGGAAATCCCTGTTGAATAATGGCTCTAAATGAGTTCGAATTACTCCAACCTTGCTCATGAAATCCTCATTGGCATCTCCACTGAGTGTTGGATGCAATCAATGCATCACTATAGTCACAACTGATAGTCTATCTTGCCCTTTCACCTATCTCTCCACTGGTCTCCACTGAAACTGCCATGCATTGTAGTTAACTGATGTATTCTTCAGGTGATTAATGAGTTATTATTTTTGAATTAATTAACTAATTAATTCACTCCACTCTCGCTAGTGTATCAATCAGTTAGACTAGATACAACTAGCTCAACTGAGTCTAACTGAGTTAAACTAAATACAACTCCACCAACTACTTCTCCAACTCCACCAAACTCTGTCAAATGAGTTCTAACTAAAGTCCTCCATGCATTAGCTCTAGTAAACCCTCAATAATAGCATAATTCCTTTTTTCAGCTATTGTGCCACATACGTGCACTTAACTGAAGTGCTCCAAGAGAATAAGATAATGTTTAGAGTCCAAATATTATTAAGAGCTAATAATATTCGACATATATATTTTTAGACTGGCAGTCTAAAAATAGACTCTACTCAATATGTCTAAAAATAGAAGTCCATCTATTTTCCAACTTGACCAACCATCCACAAATAGCATCCTGCAACTCATAGAATATGATCGACATGTCTAAAAATAGACATAGTCTAAAAATAGACTTTGCGCCAAAAATAACCTGCGGGCCCACTTAGTGAAGGTGACTCTTTTCACTAAGCTCATCATCTTGTTGAATCTCAACAATCCCTCTCAACAAGATAGGGATTATCTGCCACCCCGATCCTGTCTCTATGGTATTCGAATTTGCTCCTAGTGAGCGTGTTCGTCAGAATATCTGCATCTTGATCTTCCGTAGGAATGTAAGAAAGCAACATGATCTTCCGCTGCACACAATATTTGATATGATGGTACCGGATTTCAATGTGTTTAGATCTATCATGAAATACTAGATTAACCGAGAGTTTAATGCAACTCTGATTATCACAATATATCACCATAGGATCTAAATGTGAACCGAACAAACCAGCCAGGATCTTCCTCATCCATATAGCTTCGCAAGCAGCCAAACTTGCTACCATGTACTCGGCCTCCACTGAACTGAGTGCCATGGATCTTTGTTTCCTGTTGTACCAAGAAACTGTTGTAGATCCGATATTGAAAATCCCTCCAAATGTGTTATTTTTGTCTGTTGGGCTTCCTGCCCAATCTGAATCCGTGAAGCCATGCAGCTTCACCTCATCCGACTGTCTGTACCACAATCCATATATAGATGTGCCCCTGAGATACCTCAGGACATGCTTGCTTGCCTTCCAAAAGAGCTTGGTAGGCTTAACCATCACTTGTGAAAGCTGGTTCAAAGCATAGCATATGTCCGGTCTTATATTGACTAAATACATGAGCGAACCAACCAACTGTCGATAAACAGTGGCATCCACTACCTCTGCCGATGTAGCATCCTCTTTCCTCCAACCACCAGGAAGAGGAGTGTCGTTAGGCTTGCAGCCTTGCATATGAAACTTGTCCAGTATCTCTTGGGCGTACTTGCCTTGAGACACAAACAGTTCACCTTTCCGCTGCCAAATTTCCAATCCTAGGAAATAATGAAGGAGGCCCAAGTCCTTCATCTTGAAATCCTTTGCAAGATCTGCCTTGCATGAGTGTATCAACAGTTCATCACCCATTAGTATTAAATCATCTACATAAAGCACAATGATAAAAAGCTTACCCTCCACCACAATCTGGTATAGGTTTGGATCCGCCTCACTCTTGGCGAAACCAAGTCCGGTGAAATAACTGTCTATCCGTGTGTACCAAGCATGAGGTACTTGTTTCAGCCCATACAACGCTCTTTTAAGCCTACACACATGTGACTCGCTCCTGAAGATTTCAAATCCTTCAGGCTGCTCAATGTACACCTCCTCCTCAATGACTTCATTGAGGAATGCAGTCTTCACATCCATCTGATGAATGTGCCAACCAATTTGTGCTGAGAGAGAAAGGATGGTCCGTATGGAAGAATACCTTGCGACAGGTGCAAAGGTTTCTTCATAGTCGATCCCCTCGATCTGTGAGAAGCCCTAGGCAACAAATCTTGCCTTATACTTCTCGACGCTCCCATCAGTAGCTTGCTTCACTTTGTAGATCCATCTAGAACCTATCATTGATTTCCCTTCCGGCCTTGGGACAATCTCCCATGCACTGTTTCTGACAATCGAATCATACTCTTCCACCATGGCATCTACCCATGCGGGATCCTCCACAGCTTCCTCGAAAGAGGATGGCTCCATCACGATACACTTTCTCATTAGAGCCATGTATCCAGTAAATCGTTCAGGTGACTGTCTCTGTCTGCGTTGTGATGTAGTAACTCCTAGATTCTGCGTTGCATCAAGATTCAGTTGGTCAGCTTCTGTAGTGCGCTTCCGCCCTCTGATGTTTGGCGTTGCATGAGTGGTTTCTTCCACTCCATGAACCTCCTCTTGTGGTTGATCCACATCTTGAGGCTCATATTTAGGAACAAGTAGCTCCTCATCTGCATGCAAGTGTAGCTCCCTCTCAAGCGACAACTTCATGGCTTTCTCCTCATGAAATTTGATATCCCATCACACGACAGTCATCTGACTGTCTGGAAAATAAACACGATAATTGTGGGGTGTTTCTGTGTACCCCACAAATATCCCAACCTCTACGGTCAGCTCCACCTTCTTCCTGGCATCTTTCGTCACATGAATGTAAACAGGTGAGCCAAAAATCTTCAAATGAGAAATATCAGGCTTCTTACCAGAAAACACCTCTTCGGGTGTACTCATGCCAAGTACTCTATGAGGACAACGGTTTTGCACATAAACCACAGTGTTGCATGCCTCAACCCACAAGTGTATGGGAAGGCCGTGATCATGCAACATCGCCCGTGCAGCACCCACGACCATTTTGTTCTTTCTCTCCGCGACCCCATTCTGTTGTGGGTTATGAGGCGCTATGAATTCTCTTTGAATTCCTTCTTGGCTACAGAAGTATTTGAATTCACCAGAGATGTATTCACCACCATTATCGCTCCTTAGATCTTTCACCTGCTTCCCCGACTCTTTCTCAACCAGTTCCTTGAACTCACAGAACTTTGAGTATGTATCACTCTTCTTCTGCATGAAGAAGATCCAGCACTTACGAGAAAAGTCATCAACAAATATCACATAATACCTGTGCTTTGCTGTTGAAGCAATCGAGAAAGGTCCACACACGTCTCTGTGAATTCTCTCAAGGATCGTTGAGGCACGACTATCCTTCTCATAAAAAGTGGTCTTCACAAATTTTCCCAAAGTACATCCCTTTCACTGATCTGACTGCGCAAGTGTACCTTTGGGAAGCCTGGTAGAAATCTGTTGCAAAATTTTCAAAGCACCATGGTGAATATGACCCAATATCCTATGCCACAATTCACCCTCATCCCGGCTCACCACTCCTTCTGCTTTTCCTGCCATTGCTGCGCAGCCATCTACCTACAATTGATAAAGATTCTTAAGTTGAATACCTATCCTTCTGGTTTGACCAGTTGTTTTATGCCGAAGGAAAGCTTTTCCCTCACTAAAAACAACATCATAACCCTTGTCTTCCAACATCGCCATAGAGATTAGATTCTTCTTCAATCTTGGAACATGCATGACATCCTTCAAGATGAAAGGTTTACAAGACTCCCTCTCAAAGGAAATGGTCCCGATACCAGTCGCACTGTATCTACCGTCATCGCCCATCTTGATGTGCACTCCAAGATCCTTTTCCTCCAGATAACTAAACAAATCTTTGTCTCCGGTCATATGGAAAGACGCACCACTGTCAAGAAACCACACCGATACCATCACACTTGAAACCAAGCATGCAATCAAAGAAAAATATAGCTCAAACTGCTAGGCTAAGGCCTCTCCAACTGTAGATCTAGAAACCTGCTTATTCTTCTTCTTCTATGGGCAATTAGTGGCGAAATGTCCATGCTGGTGACAGTGAAAACACTTCACCTTGGACAAATCATACTTCTTGCCTTTTGCACCAGATGTAGAAGGATTTTTCTTCCCCTTCCCTTTCCTTGATTTGGCAGCCAAAGCGTAATTTTTTTCATCTTCATTCTTCGATGAAGATTTATCCCTGGTACCCCGCCTTATCTCCTCCTACACAAGATCCGACCAAAGTCGCTCCCATCCTGGCAGTTTCTCTCGTCCATTGACAGAGTCTTCGTAGCTATGCCAACTCTTCAGAAGTCCAAGGAGAGACAAGCTCACCAAGTATTATTCATCAACAGTAACCCCTACACTTCCCAGCTCATCCTTGCAGTGGACAAACTTCATGAGGTATTTTGGTATACTGTCGCCTTTCTCCATTTTTATTTTCCTGAGCTTGTCTTTAAGCGCCAACTTCCTCTGGTCACTTCTGCTTTGGAACAAGTCTGTCAAAGCCTTCCACATTAAGAATGTAGTGGATTTCTCGTGAAGGCTGGACACAATGTGGTCCTTCACACCTTTCAACAGAATCCTTCGACATTTTGCTACCTTCTTTTGCCATGCGTCAAGTGCAGCTGCATCGCTAGAAGCAGGCTTCGAAATATCAGTATCTATGAACTCCTTCAACCCATTATCCTCCAGAACCACCTCCATCCTTTCCTTCCATGCAATATAATTCGAGCTCCCATCAAGGGCATACTCCAATCACAATCCGTTGAAATACATTTCAATGAATGCTCAACTTCGACACCAAGAAAACACTGCAGCAAATTCAAATTCCACCAGCACAAAACTCAACAGCTTCAATAATTGCAATCTTCTTCAATGATCAACTATTCTGATACCATCTAGAAATTATATAACTTATGTGTTATATGTCCAAGATTCTCCTGATCTCACACTATCTAAGCTTCATGCAAAATACAGAATCTATTCCACCATTGATCATTTGCGGAAATTAAATCAAGATTGCAATGCACACATGAAACAATAAAAATTCACACACATTAACACAATTGTTTAATGGGAAAGCCTGAAGCTGAAAAACCCAACTATCTGTATATAATATATGTCATAGAGATCATGTAACAATGCTCATACAAAGCTGATCATATCAAGCTCTCAGTACAATACAATCGGTACACACTAATCAGGCCCGATCTTGCAAATCCACAACCATTTCAAATGTGCCGCAATGTCATACTACAATGATGTCAATTCCTACCTAAGAATGGACAAAGAGGCTCTAAAATGAGTTTGAATTACTCCAGCTTACTCACGTAACATTTATTAGTATCACCCTCACCACTGTTGACGATGTAATCAATGATCATCATAGTCAAAACCTGAGCAGTCTATCTTGCCCTTTCTACCTCCATCTCTCCACCGTCTCCACCGTAATCCATGTACCCCATAATCATGGCCCTTCAGTTGATTAATGAGTTATTATTTGTGAATTAATTCACTCCACTCTCACTAGTGTATCAATCAGTTAGACTAGATACCACTAGCTCAACTGAGTCTAACTAAGTTAAACTAAATACAACTCCACCAACTACTTCTTCAACTCCACCAAACTCTGTCACATGAGTTCTAACTGAATTCCTCCATGCATTAACTCCAGTAAACCCTCAGGAATAGCGTAATTCCTTTTGTCAGTTGTTGTACCACATCTGTGCACTTAACTGAAGTGCTCTAGGAGAATAAGATAATGTTTAGAGTCCAAATATTTTTAAGAGCTAATAATATTCGACATATCTATTTTTACACTGGTAGTCTAAAAATAGACTCCACCCAATATGTCTAAAAATAGAAGTCCATACATTTTTCCAACTTGACCAACCATCCACAAATAGCATACTGCAACTCATATAATATGATCGACATGTCTAAAAATAGACTTTGCACCAGAAATAGCCTGCGGGCCCACTTAGTGAAGACGACTCTTTTCACTAAGCTCATCATCTTGTTGAATCTCAACAGGTGCATTGTTGAAGGCTAAAGGGTGGGGCTTAAATCCTTCAGGGTGCACTTATGCGCACAAGGAGGGTGAAATTCTTCAAGTCGAAGGAGTCTATTCAAAGGAAGACTTAGATTTTCCAAACAGCACAATTCCGAACAAGGAAGGGGAAGGTGCTTTAGGAGTGCACTATGCACTCTTGGAGGGTGAAGGGGACATTTTAAAAACAATTAATGATTCCCAATAAAGGCTTCAAAGTGCTCTCATGCACTCTTTGCCTTAATGGATTCATTTTGAAACCAAAATTTTTCTAAGTTTGGAAGATAGGACAAGAGGCAAACACACTATGTTTATACATAAAAACATGTGTGACACATACAAAATCATCAAGAGGACTTCAAAAATCTTGAAAAATGATAAGTATTCATCAAAATGCCACTTTACAAACATTACCCAAGTACAACAGGTAAAGTGTGTGTGACTGCGACCAAAAAGTGTTGTTTTACAACAACAAAGGTGTTACGATCATGAAGTATACAAAATATGTTCTAATCAATGTGACCACACTTAAAAATGATCAATAACACTTGAAACATATAAAATAACTTGAAATTTCACTTGACGACCAAGTCTATGGTGAAGTAGGATCCAAAATTTGAATATAGGGAAATTTTTGAAGGGTGTTGTAGCAACGACACCACCTTCAAAGAGGAAGCATTATATTTATCAGGAAAATATTGAGGTGGAACTTTTCTTTCTAAACGTACTTGAGGTTGATCACAATCACTAGGGGAGGTTTCATATGTGTTTTCAAATTTTAGATCTATATTTTTTTTATCATCCTCTGAAATTGTAAAAGAAACTCCTAGTGTTCGTGGAGCTAAATTATTGAATTCCTTCAAAGGTTCAGCGAAATCATGAAATGCATCAAGACCAATTGGTGAATTATGCATATCTTGTTCCATTTCATTAAAAATATTATGTTTATAAGAAGAGAGAACAATAATTTGAAACATCGAGATAAATATTCTTCTGAAGGAAGATCATTGAGGGGAAACCTAGAGTATAGTGACTCAAACCTAGCATAAAAATTGTTAATAGATTCATCTTCATGCATAATAAGATTTCCTATTTCAGAACACAAATTATCATAATCATAATTCTGATGAGTTGAAAAAATAATAAACATAAAGTGGTTTCAATAATTTATGGACTGAGACAATAAAGTATTGAACCATTCTCAAATTCATCCATGGAATGTGAGATCAAACAACCGAGATATCACATCATCATAGTAATATTAAGTAATTACATTTTTATAAAAATTGACAAAGATGATCTAAAGCAGAAAGCTCACACTCACCATCATATCTCAATTTATACAAATATTCAAGATATTTCTTGGGTATGCTTAAGCTAAGCCTGCATGAATTAAAATCATGATTGCAGGGAGTATTATGTGTATGAGTCATGAATAAATTTTATTTTTTTTAGAACGAGACATTACACAGATTCAATATTTGTTGCCCTCATTCTAGTGCAAATTATTTTGATGCCTTGAAATGTCCTAGCTCAACATGGGAGGAATTTCGCAATCAAAGTCCAAATTAGACCCATTTCCATTGAGCTGGAAATTTTGATTTTTTTAATGGGTCTCCAGTTACTGGTACCCTAAGACTAGCCTATACTAGGGTTATCCTAGCTTAACTACATAATATGTACAAAATGCACAATGATGGTCTTCAGTTTGTTTGTAAGAGATGATGAATAATATTAACAAACCAAAGGGTATGTAATCATATATATGATGTTACTTTAAATGAGATTATCACTTTCATGTGACTGATGTATATTTATGGTTATAGAATTGCAACTGGTTATGAAATTTTAATCTAAATCACAAGACACATTCCTACTCTACTGCTCTATGAAATTCAATTCACAATTTAGAACAACAATTACAAACATGCAATGAGAAATAACACACATGCACACAGTATTTTTCCAGGGGAAAGCAATTTTCTAAAAACCCCTTTGCCTACTTGCATTAATTAGATGAATAGAGACTTATTGCAATTTCTTGCTTAATTGAGCACAACCTGCAAGTGAATAAATTATCTATTTGGTCACTAAGAATCTCTGACCCATAATTATTCAATTTCTGCATTAGCATGAGCCCCTATTTCCTTGCGTTATTCCTGAGGAAATTATGCCCCTATTATTTAGGAATTTCCTCCAAATTGATTGTGCAATTCACAAGGTTGATTATCTTGTTGCATGCAAGACCTGTACACTCTAGATAGTCTACAAATAATGTTGCACTACCTTGGAATCTTTGTCACAGTTGGGTAACTTTAATTCTCTTAATGAATTATCTATTTTATCTGATTGAACAGTTAATTGGATGACCACTCAGTTAGACTGAAGTCTCACTGCACAACTGACCTTCCACTAGTTCCTCCAATAGTTAGAGCTAGTTTAACTAAAAACAAATTGAAATAACTAACCTTGTTTGCTCCAAATTAGAAATCACACATGCTTAACTGAAATACAAGTCCTCTAACTCGAATTTACTAAGTTAACTAAGTGAAAAAATCCATATCAAACAAGTTAACTGCATCCAAGTTGTATGGGTATGTGGAAATTCAAATTTTCTCAATTTGACCAAGGCAAAGTCAATTTGATATTTTCTTGCTGCATTTTTCAGCATTCCCTCTCAGCAAGAAATGGATTATCAACCACCCCTATCCTGCACTTGTTGAGCTCGAACTTCCCTCTTGAAAAGGCCTATGTCAAAATGTTAGCATCTTGTTCCTATGTCGGAATGTATTGTAGCAACATTATCCACCTCTGCACACAGTCCCATAGGTGATGATACCTGATATCTATATGCTTGGATTGGTCGTGAAATACCATATTCTCAAAGAGCTTAATGCAACTCTGACTATCACAATAAATCACCATTCATATCTGACCAAAAAGTCACACAAGTATCATTCTCATCCAGATCACCTCACATTTTGCTTGAATTGAAACCGTGTATTATGCTTTTATCGAGATGAGTGCCACAGATATTTGCTTCCTGCTATACCAAGAAAACTCTATGGACCCAACACTGAAAATTCCACCCAATGTACTCTTTTGGTTGGATTTAATCCCTACCCAATCTGAATTTGTGAAGCTGCACAATTTCACTCCCTCTATCTATCTATACCATAATCCATACTGGATAGTGCCTCTGAGGTACCTTAAAACATGCTTTGTTTCCTTCCAAAACAATTTGGTCGGTCTAACCATAGCTTGGCTCAACTGGTTGAATGCATAGCACATATATAGTCATGTGTTCACTAGGTGAATCAATGAAACCACAAGCTGCCGATTAATGGTAGCATCAAGCTCTTCACCTAAAGTGGAATCCCCCTTCCTCTAGTTGGTCGCTAGAGGTATCTATATGGGTTTGCAACTCTCCATGTGGAATCTCTGCAATATCACGTTGCCATATTTTCCTTGAGACATGAACAATTCCCCATCACCTTGACATGATTCCAACCCAAGGAAGTAGTGCATGAGTCCCATTTCCTTCATCTCAAATTCCCTTGCAAGGTCCTCCTTAAAATATCTAATTAGCTTCTCATCACCAGTCAAAAGTAAATCATCAACATAGTTGAAAATAATAATAAATTTACCTTCTACCAAGATATGATATAGGTTCTCATCTGCTTCACCTTTGGGGAATCTAAAACTAGTGATATAGTTGTCAATCCTAGGGTACCATGCACGAGGTGCATGTTTGAGAACGCACAATTCTTGCCTGAGTCTACACATATGTGAATATTGATCAAATGTATCAACAATTTTTGGTTTATCGATGTACACCTCCTCCTTAATAACCCCATTTAGGAATGTTATTTTTACGTCCATATGGTGGATATTCCACCCTTTCTACACAACCAGTGCAAAAATTGATCTAATGGATGAGTTTCTTGCTACAGGAGAAAAGCTTTCCTCATAGTCAGTTCCCTTAACTAGAGCGAATTGTTTGGCCACAAGTCTAGCATTATAATTCTCTATGCTTCCATGTGCTTCATGCTTTACCTTAAATATCCATCTCGAACCCACAACTGATTTATCTGGGGTCTAGGGACCACTTCCCAAACATTTTTATTCATGATGGATTCATATTATTCCACCATTTCATCAACCCAAACGGGTTACTCAACTTCTTCCTCAAAAGAGGATGTGCCAGTCTCTACAAGCTCTGTCATTAAATCCATGTAGCCAGTGTACCTCTCAAGTGACCTTCTTTTCATGCACACATTTGAAGGAACTCACACTATTATGGGCAAAGCTACCCTAAGGTTTGGATTGAGGCACCTAACAGAGAGGATGTCATATCATCATAATAAGCACTATAATTATACATTTTTATGCTTGAAATAGAAAAATGAGGATTTTGGAACTTACCCGTTTATCCTTCGTTTGAGGTCGATCCCGTAGGGTGCAAACCCTCTACTACTCCTCGTGCTCCAGAACTTGCAAATCAGTCAAAACAGAGCACACAAACTAGTTTCAAATCATATATGTCCTATATTTCAGCATGTTAGCATATATAATCTCATAAATATAACATGAAAATCATTCAATATCATTAAACATGTATAATAGACACATAACACATGAACATCAGGAACAGGATGGTACTTATTTTATTGATAACACGTACAGAGAAAAGTGGAGAAATCACCTGAGATCTGCCACGACCTTGAGCAAAATCGTCCACCGGATTCGTCCAGCCCTATACTCACAAAGCTTCTTCCATAGGTAGTGCACAAATGATGTCACATCACAAGGAAACAAGGGTTTCCTAAACCTGGGAAGTGCACGAGGCACAGGGGAAATATCAGACTTGATCAGGGCTATAACAGGCTATAATCAATAATATTCTCTCTTTGCTCCCTTATTCCATTCCCCTGAGGTGTATTTATACTTCCTCAAATTAGTTTTTCCAGTTGGGGAACAGTTAGGCCACAGGATGGGGTATTTAAGTTACAGGAAAAACCGTAAACCTCGCCTTTTTAATAGGGAAATATATATATTTTAATATTTTAAATATCATACATGGGTCAGCTATGGATGGATCTGCATTTGCATGCAAAAAAAACTAGGCAAGTCACGTATGGATTTTAAAATATTATTTTTTGAGGAGTGTGACCAAGTCTAAATGGAAGGGATACCCAAGGCCAATGCATAATTCAACATTGGTTACCAGGAGTCGCTTAATATGAGTCCCTTCAAAGCTTTATATGGACGACAATGTCGTACACCCATAAATTGGAGCAACCTCGATACTAAGTTGATGCTCGGACCCGAAATGTTGGCTGAAATGGAATCGTAAGTAAGAAATATCAGACAAAATCTAATAGTTTCTCAAGACCGGCAGAAGGTATCTGTGGATAAGAAGAGGACTTATTGAGAATTTTAAGTGGGCGATCATGTGTGTGTAAGGATTAAACCAAATAGGAGTACATAAATGTGGGCCTCCTGTGGCAAGTTGGCTCCCAGATTCTATGGAACTTTCGAAGTATTGGAAAGGGTGGGGCCTGTGGCATACCGGTTGGCCTTACCCAACCATATCAGGGTGCACAATGTGTTCCATGTATCCTTACTTGATCAAGAGATCATGTCCAAGTTATGAAAATTTCTCAAAAATGAAAGTATTCAAAAGTGGTTGCAATCTGAACGACTGGAAAGGTCTCATCGCTGCAATTATGGCACCACAAACGGTTCAAAAAACTAACACGCTATGAAGAAGTTATTGCACTTTGAATGTCGGGATAAAATGAAAAAATTCGCCAGTTTAGTCTTATATGTGGGTAAAATTCCTAATATTTCTAAGGTTGGAATTATTTTTATTTTTTTAAATTGAATTATATAGATATATATATATATAATATTATATGGTTGAAAAATCATATATTATATTTTATTTTATATATATATTAAATAATTATTATAATTAATTCAAAAACTTTAATTATTAAATTAAATTCCACTTTATAAATAAAACCAAAAAAAAAAAAATTACACATTCCATGTATATGTTTTAATACATTTGAAAATTGGTTTGACTCTTGTTCCAATGGTTATGAAGTGGTCCACGTGATGGGTATAGTGGGTCGACGTGATGGGTACTTTGGTCCCGTGAAAATGCAACCATCATCGAGCGTAAAGGGTTAGACTTATCACATGCGACGGTTTCGGAGTTTCTAACTCTGATATTTAATCTGACTGCAAATGCTGGGGGCATGTGGCCATGCAAAATAGTTTAAATTTAATGCTTACGGTTGGTATCACGGTCTTTCTGGTGGGTGCCCTAAAAATGGCGGAGTTTCCACTTTTAACTGGAGTTAAACTTCAATTCTTTACTTTTAGTGGAGCTGATTTAAAGATATTGGGCAAAATTTGTTTTTGCCATAACTCCCTCAATATTGAACGAAATTGGATGAAATTTTAGTAAATTTTGGGTCTCTTCAAAATTTTGAAGAGTTTTGCATAGGTGTCAGGTCGAACAGAGGTCATCTTCAACATTTTCTGCTTCAAGGAAGATGAAGGGGCCATCAGGGCCACCATGAGGTGGAATAAGTTTGAGGCCTAGCCATGGGAGCTAGAGGAATATTCCAGAGATCCAATAGTCTAAATTGAATATTTCAGATGTTCTGAATCTGATGAGATGGTTTGCAGAGCTTTTAGAGAAGGTTTGAAGGCCGAAAATCTTCAGTAAATTTCTAGGGGCCATTAGTGTCGGTTTTTGCAAGCAGCAGTGTAGGGCTTAGCCAGAGCTGCTTGAGACCATATGTAGTGAACCAATGGTAATTCTTGACTTAAAAAATCATTCTGAATCTAATGAAAGAGGTTTTAGTAAGTTTTTAAGACTTATAGAGGTTGAAAACTCAGCAGAGAAGTTTTCATTGACCCAAGTGCCAAGGGGTGTCGATAGGTGATTGAGGCGAAACTAGAGCAACCGAAGGCCATTTTTGATGAATGAAAAGTATATCTTGAATATTTCAGACATTTTGGAATCAATGGAAGTATTTTTAGAAAATTTTGAGAACTTCTAGAGTTTGAGAAGCTGATGTGAATTTTTTGGCAGCCTTGGGCAAACCGTGGAGGAAAGCCTAGTTTGGGGATGTTGTGCTCTATTTGAGAAATTTATCAGTCGGTATTTGGTGTTTGATGTGTGTTGGATATAGCAAGAGTGGTTTCAATGACAGAAAATAGAATTCTGAGGGATTTTGTGCCATTTAGAAGCTCAGAGTAGCGTATTGCATCGACAGAATGAATCATGTCAAGAAGAGCCTAAAGCTGTTTGCAGAGTTTTTGACAGCCATTAGAGCGATATTGATGGTATTTTAAGCTCTTTGGATCATTTTTGTATTCATTGGACTTAAGTATTTACTTGTAAAAAAACTTACCACAATTCCAAAGAGCCGAGTCAAGATGACCAAACTCAAAGGAGACGTAGCCCATGAGATTTCGGGTGAACTCCTAGATTAAGTTTGTTGTTGTGTTTAAATGTTTATTTTCTGCATTATGTTGTTGTTATACATGTTAAATTTCTGCAAGAACAAATGAACTTAAGACACATAAACAGTAAAAATTCATACACCACTTTCAAGTAAATAATTCCGCAAAATTTTCAAGTTCAAGCTAGATCATTTAATTTAAACTGAGTGGTAGGTTCTTGAAATACATACAAGTTATCTAGACCATTTTTAGATCAGGTTGGTATCAAAGCATAGTTGCTTGTTTGAAAGAGCACTTGGTTGCTTGATTGTATAGCTTGTGTTGTGGTTCCTGTGTTTTGGCAGGTTTGGCAATACCAAAAGACAAGACAACATCAAACCACTTTGGATCTCAAGATCTAGCCCTATTGGATCCAGAGAGGGATCTCTCTATAAAGGCAAAGAATAGTATATCTTTGAAGTTCAATTTTAAGGTGTTAGGCTAGTTATAGGGCATGAGGGTTGTTGTTTTGTTTTGTTTTGTTTGTTTGGTTGGGAAACATGAAAGAAGGGTTCAATGTAAGGTAAAGGAGTGAGTAGAGAAGGATTTTTGGCAATGGGGAGATAATTCAAAGAAAACACAAGTCCATTGGGCAATGGGGTCATAAAATAATTTACTTGAAATTCAATATCCAAGGCTTTCAAATGGGCTAGTCATCTAAAACAGAGGATCTCTTAAGATGATAGTATGAGATGAAACAATAAGGAAATGAATGGGAATGACAAGGAAAACCTTACAAGGTGACCACTTCAGAGTAAGTCTAGGGACAGGGCATGCCTTAACCATCTATGATCAAACTCCTAATGAGTCTAACTCTGAAGACAACAATCCAGCAATCCTCCTTACCACTTTCAGACAATGGAAAACATTTAGGTTTAACACAGAGTGAAATCTAAGATCAGAGAAAGACTTTTAACCTTCTCTGATTTGACATCAACTCAAAGAGATCTTAGAGAGGAAAAATGTTAGAAAAGGAACCTAGTGAGACAGGGCTAACTCTAAAACTCCCAGTTTCCCAATTCTTTCAGCTAAAACCAAACAAGAACATCTAAAAAAAAGCTCTAAATTCATACATCAGTAAGCATGGACAAACCAACTTCTATACTGGTTAAATTATGCTGAATTTGATCTTAGATACACAAATAGCATAAAACACTAAAGATAAGAAGAGCAGGAAGAATTAGGGTATTTGCAGCAGTATATCCTAAGCTAGATTACTGATTCTTATCAGAGAAAGTGAAACATGATGTATAACAGAGAGAAAACATTAAAAAAGATAGAAACATATCACCACTAATTTAAATCAGGATCCAATGAACATGCTTGTCATATTAGAAGAGCAAAACCAGTCACATACATCCTTGTCCAATAGCTTGATATCATTCAGAAATCATCTCCCATCCTATTTACAACTACTACACACAGAACTCTACCTCAGTGAAGCAGCTTACAATCCATGGTTAACCAACATTTACAATGTATTTCTCATGAGTTATTATAGCTGAAAAGAGTGACAGTGGTGGTAGGTAGAACTTAAATGACTCATTAAAACAGAGGGAGAAGTGTTTTGGAGGCCCATTCTGTTTTAATGTCTTCACATTAACTTTCAGTACTCTTTGGATGAATTAGGGGTCTTCGACAGGCTGATAATAACTCCAAAGGTATGTTCTTGAAGTACCTTCTGGCTGTTTGTACTCTGTTTGTACTATGGGACAAGAAAGGATGGAAATTTGCATTTCAGGTCTTCCATGCTTTGTAAATAATGCACTGACAGTTTTTAGGACTTCTGTCAGGGTGATAATCTTCTCAGGAGAATAGAAAATGTTGTGGGAACTTTTCCTTTCTTGGGAAAGAACATTCTGCTGATGTGAAAACACTGATATGGCTTGTTTCATGTGTTTTAGGCTTCATTAAGCCTTCTTGATCATTCTAATGGTCTACATATGTGTCTTTGTCCTTTTTAAACACTGGTTTATAAACACTAAGTCTTCAATAATAGGCTTAAATCCCTTTAATCGCTCACTGATACTCTTTGTCGCTTCTGCTAACTATTTCTGTGAATGTACAGGTTTTAATGGTGCTAGAGGGTTTGAATCAGGGTTTATAGCTTGATCTTTAATGAAACATGCCCTTAAACCTCATCAAGGACCTATTTTTCTGCTATTTTAGCTCTGGAACTGACATTTTGTGCTCTAAATTTCCGTGTCTGTGACTGTGAGACAGAGTGAATTCGCGCCACTGAAACCTGCAAAAAACAATAAAATCATTACAAAACCTGTGGGAGTGAGGGGAGGAATGCTACGGAGGCTCGTGGAGGATGAAAGGGAAATGGCGGAAAAGGTGAATGCAGTGGAAAAATGGTTGAAAGACTATGTCGGAGGTGAAAAAACCAAGCTGATGAAGGTCTGGTACATCGCGTGTTCTGGACCGTCTGATTAGATCAATTAACGATGATCTACGGTCGAGATTCACCGATGAAACTGTTCGGAGGACTAGATGAAATGGGGGATGAGATTATATGAGGGCCATCAGATCAGAATAATGGATGTCTGAGATCGTTTGATGGGGTCATTTGGGAGTATGGGTGAAAAATGAATGGAAGCGGTCGTGATGAACTGTGGGTTGTTAGATTGGAGAAATCAACGGCGGATATCATTTTATAGAATCACTGGGGAGATTAGGTGAAGAGAAAATGGAAGGGATCATGATGGAATGTGAACCGTTAGATTGGATAAATTTACGATTATGATTGAACCCAACGTCACATTGCAGAGGATCGGCGAAAAACTGACAGCGGTTTTCGCATGAGCTCGAAGGTGGTAAGTGGTTTTAAAAAAAAAACGCAACACTCAGCAATCACCACATGGAAATCCAAAGCCACCTTTATCGTGCGATTTTGGAACGTTAACCTTCGGACACCAAATTTACACGAAACCCATTCCCAGCCATCGGATCTGATGATTTTGATCGGACAGTGCGGAAAAATCCCAATGGGGAAGTTGCATGAACTAGGGGAGTGGTGGGACCTGCTTTGATTTGTCGCATAGTGGAAATGTTTAGGCCATCGAATTAAGTGTGGGCCATCGGATCTGATGATCAGACAGTCATGATTCGATATCGGGTGGGAGTTTGAATGAGGGGAGGTAGGTGTGTTTCTTGAGGCAGAGAAATGATGAGATCTCGACCGTTGGTTCCACGGAATGGACGACAGAGATGAAAGATGTGAAGGTGAGTAAGGGAAAAGTGTAGATCAATGGTCTATATTCACTCCAAACCAAATTTTCGGGGAAGAGAAAAAACAAAGGGAAAAGCGCATCTGTGGAGAAAAATGAGAGGAAGGGGGCTTAGGGATAAATTCTTCGGATGTGTCCCGTGAAGGGAAAGGACCAGGGCTAGAGGGTGGCATTCATCCCTTGGAGGCTTAACCATTCAATGGAGCGGAAAGACTGTTTTAAAAGGAGAAAAAGGTTTTTTAAACGCGGAAATTGTGCTTCTAAGCACCCGGTTGTGGGGCTATAGTCACATGAGGTGGAAATACTGAAGAAAATAAGCCCTCGGGGGCTTAAGCCTACTATAGTGTAAAAAGAGTGTTTTTTAGGCCAAAATAGGTATTTTTAGAGCCAAATGGAGGGTTCTGGTAGATGAAAAGGGGAGCTTTTAAACCAACTAGAGGGCACTATAAGGTTTAAAATTGGAATCTTGATGATATAGAGGGTTAATGAAGGGGTTTTGGAGGAATTTTTTCATGGAATAAGGATGAAATATGGAGAGTTTGTGGGAATGACATAGGGCAAATGGAGGCCTTTTTGTGAGCAGTTTCTTTCACAGACAGTGGGGCTTTTTAATGGACACATCAGTGAAGATTTCTTCAAAGGGAAAAAGACAAATTGAAGGCTTTCAAGAGTGATATATTTTCAAGGAAAATGTTCCTCTTGAAGGCTTAGAAACTCATTTTGCCACCTTTTTGCTATGCCAAAATTTTATAGGTGGCTAACAGTGGCTCCACATGGGGATGGAATCTTCTTGAAGGTGTCAAGAACTTCAGAAATAATCCTTTGGAAATAGGCCAGATGCCTGATACTTGACCATGTTCTTCTTCTTTGATCAGCTGCTACAAACATGATGGATATTAAATCAGCAGAAAACATTCTCCCAAACAACTACCTACCCATCCTACTGTCCTAACATTTTTTCTTCAAGCTGCATTTAGACTTGCAGACCTTCTTCATCATTATTTTTTATTGAAAGCAGAAAAACTAATCTAATTCTACCCTTATTCCTCCATGAGACCAGATTAAACAGTTGGCCTCATAGCTTCTCTACCTAAACTAATATCTGTCAGGATTAAACTGTCTGACAGATTTCTTTCTCTATATTCTAAAACAAAAATTTAAATACAGTCAAACCAGGATTAGACTGTCTGATTTACTGTGGATCCATGGCATAAATACAGTTGCCCATGAACTGAACTTTGCAGGAAATTGAAACCAAAATTGTGAAGGCTTGAAATTTTGAAACTTTAAAGCATCCTCCTTTTTCTTGTGACTCAAATCTTGAGCCTGTTAGAGTCACTTTCCTTCTTCATTTCAGCTCTAGTTTTGATCTTTTTAGAGTTGTTTCTTCTTATTTCTTTGCTGATTCAAGTTTTGAGCATGTTAGAACCAGCCTTTCACTTTCTCTGGCTCAGGTTTTGATCTGATTTGAGCCCTTCTTTTGGAACTTCATAGGTTCAAGATTTGAGCTTGTCTAAACCCTTCTTCTTATATTTTTTGTATTTTTCTTTTTCCAAACAAAACAAAGCAATGGTATTTATAATGGAAGTGAAAACTTCAAACTGAAACTCAGCAGTAACAATGCTTGAGCATCTTGCCATTGACAGGACCCCCAAACAGATCTGTACCATCCATTTCTTGCAGAAAAAATGCATTGGGACCAATGGTGGATTGAATGATGTAAGGGCCTTGCCATAAACTGTCAAATTTTCCATGCTTACCCTTATCTTCCCTTCTAGAGTCCCACTTGAGTACCTTGTCTCCAATTTTGAAGTCACAAGCCTTTGCCCTCTTATCAAACAAATTTTTGTTGTTCTCTTTCACTTTTTGAGTTCTGTTGTAAACTTCTTCCCTTGTCTGCTGGAGATGTATAGTTTGATTGATCCTCCTTACCATGCTATCCTCTTCTGACTGTATTTCTTGGAACAATTTTATCACTAGTACCCCTAAGCTGGTAGGGAACATTGCATCTGCTCCATAGACTAAATAATATGGAGACATTCCAATGGATTTCTTTGTAGTCAATCTGTCTGCCCACAAAGCATGCACTAAATTATTATGCCATGATTTTTAATTTTCTTCAAGCAGCTTCTTGATGATGGTTGCCAAACTCTTATTTGATGATTCTACTAGCCCATTACCCTGAGGGTAATAAGCAGTAGAATGACCAAGTGCAATCTGATACCTGTGAAAAAAATAAATCATCTTTTTGGAACCAAAAGTAGCAGCATTATCAGTGATAATCTTCCTAGGGCAGCCAAATCTAGATAGGATATGGTCTTCAAGGAATTTTATGATGACAGAATCTGTAGCATTCCTAGAAGGGATGGCCTCTATCCATTTTGTGAAATAGTCAATGGTTGTGAGTATCCATTTATGTTGGGCAGATGAAGTAGGATGGATTTCCCCTATGAATTCAAGGCCCCACTGTTGAAAAGGAGCTTCAACAGTGATTGGTTGTAAAGGTAAAGGAAGGAGCTTTCTTTTGCCCTCAAAGATTTGGCACTTGTGGCAAGCAACTATCATTTTATGGACATCTTGGAAGAGGGTGGGCCAGTAATAGCCAGCTCTAAGGATTTTATTGGAAGTGGTTTTCCAGTAGAGATGGCCTCCACACTCTCCTTCATGGAATTCATGCTTGATCGTCTCTGCATCAACTTCAAGCAAACATTTAAGCAATAAACCATTGGCATTTTTCCAATATAAACATTCATTTAAAATGCAATAATTTCTAGCTTTCAACTTTAAAAACCTTGCCTTTGTCTTAGATAAATCAGGAGAAGCATTAAGATTTGTAAGTACATACAAGATGTCAGCGTACCAAGGTGAGTTTTGGAACTGTTCTTCAACAGTAGGAGCAGGTAATCCTTCTTGTTCATCCAATGCATCTACCATATTTATGTCAAGGGATTGCAAGTTAGATTCAGCCATTAATTGTGCTAAGCCTTGATCCTTGATGAGTTTAGTGGGTTTGATCTCCAAATCATACTCTAGTATCACTGCAATCCATTTGCATCTTTTCCCATCTGGATCTTGTGACAAAATGTCTTTTACCACTATGTTAGGAACAAAGGCAATAATATGAGAATGCAAGATGTAAACCCTGAAGTCTTTTAAGGCCTTAACCAAGGCATAGGCATGAATTTCCATGATATTATATTTCAAAGGTGCATCTCTTAATGCCTTGCTAAAAAATGCAATTGGTTGCTCTTGTCCCTCTGGATTTTTCTGCAATAGGACAGCAGCCACAGTATGTTCTGATGCAAAAGAGAATATAAGGTGAAATCTCGGTTGATTAGAACTGGTGCTCAGGTGAGTGCAAGTTTTACCAGTTCAAAGGATTTTTTGGCCTCTATAGTCCACTTAACTCCTACTTCTTTCTTAAGCATATTAGTCATGTTTCTAAGGAGTTCTGCTAGGTTGGGTATAAACCTCCTTAAGAAGTTAATATTCCCAATAAAGGACTACAATTATTTGATGTTTCTTGGGTGAATAATCTGCAGTATTCCCTCAACTCTTTTTGGGTCTATTTTAATCCCCTTTTCAGATATAATATGGCCAAGAAGTTTACCTTCTTGGAGACCAAACACTGTCTTCTTGGGATTTAAAGATAGCCCAAACCTTCTACACTTCTCAAAGACCTTTCTCAAATGTTTAAGGTGGTCTTCCTCAGTTTTAGAATAAACTGTGATTTCATCAAGATAAATTACAATGAAGTGCCCTATTTCCTCTGAGAATGTGATGTTCATGGCCCTTTGAAAAATGGCCCCAGCATTCATTAGTCCAAAAGGAATTTTCACATACATGAAAGTGCACCAAGGAGTGGTGAACGTTGTCTTAAGCTGATCTTCTGGGAGTACTAAGACCTGGTTATACCCTGAAAATCCATCTAACAGAGAAATCCTTTTAGAACCCACTACCCTTTGTAGGATGTGTTCCATTTTAGGCAAGGGGTAATTGTCTTTTAAGGAGGCTCTGTTTAAGTTTCTAAAAACAATGCACAGTCTTATTTCTCCTGTATTTTTCCTCACAGCCACAAGGTTGGATACCCAATCTGAAAACCTCACAGGAACTATGATTCCAGCCTCATACATTTTCTTAATTTCCTTTTCTACCAGGGGTAGTTGTACAGGGTTGATTCTGCGCAGTTTTTGCCTAAAAGGTTTCTGGTTTTCTTTCAATGGGATCTTATGCTGGATGATCTTTGTGTCATAGGCTTTCAAATCCTCATAACCCCAAGCAAACACATCAACAAAATATTTAAATAAATCAATGTATTTCTGTTTGATATGTGCTGGCAAGGTTTTAGATAATTTAATCATCTTAGGCTTGTCCTTGCTGCCTATATTGCATTCTTCAACATCTGATTCAGTGTGTTCTATAGTGGGCTTCTTTGCCACATCATTAAAATCAAAGAGGTCATCTAGGGGTGCTAGTCCTCTAGGTATGCTTTTGTCTTTGGATTGCAGCACCTCTATGTCTTCTTTATCTGTTTTCATGTATTCCTCTGTTTGAGTTTCAAATTCTTTGTTCAGCATGTTTATTTCTGCAGTTGGGGATGGTTTTTATTCATCACACTACAAGAAAAAAGCACATTGGTGAGGGGTGAAAATGGTCACCATAAGCTCATTGGTGAGGGTCAAAAGAGCCTTCGTCACCAAAAACTAAATGTCACCAAAGGTGGCGTTGTTAGCAGGTGTTGTGGTGATATTTTCGCTGTCCGTCACCAATAATGATTTATAGTGACGAAGATGGCCCGCTTCATTATAAGGAGTAATGGTGATGGTGGGGTTGAAGCCACAATAAAATCACCGTCACCATGCACCCAAAGCATAGGTGTTGTGGTGACATTCAAGGTCCGTCACCAATAATGATTTATAGTGATTTACAGTACTCACCATTTCCAGCATGATAAAATAAGACGGACACACATTGTTACTGTGTAATTCCACCACCAAAGGTGGAGGTTGCTGAAAGTATGTGTTGCGGTGATATCTGTCCACATGAATATTGATTATAATGACGGATAGTGACCATCACCATTTCATATGAATAGCAATGATTTTTTGTGATGGACCTTTTGATGGCCGTCACTATTGGTGCATATATATGGCGATGTTCATTGATCGTCACCATAAACTCATTGGTGACATCAAGGTCCGTCACGAATAATGACTATAATGACAAACATTGACCCTCACCATTTCATATCAACAATAATGATTTACGGTGATAGACCTTTAATAGTAGTCACTATTGGTGCGTATATATGGTGGCGTTCATTGACCTTCACCATTTCATATCTTGGTGAGGGTCGAAAAATGTCACCATAAGCTCATTGGTGATGGTCAAAAGAGCATCTGTCACCAAAAATTGATCTTCGTCATTTTCTATATATGAATATCAGGGTACGATGGAATCAAACCACTAACCTCCTGCTTGTAAAGCAGGTTCTCTTCCATTGAGCTAGCACCCTTTAAAGAATTAGAATTTAAACTAGCAATTGCCCCTAAAGATGCAAAGATACACAAAGGAATAAGAACCAGGAAAACTGAAAGAATTTAGTGTCCTTGTTCCTATTTTTATTCTATGATACTCTACAAAGTATGATCTTGATCTATGATGTATTTGTGCCGAGTGGTCTAATTTAATAATAAATGTTATATTCATATAAAATAAATGAATAGAATTCAGAAAGCCTTACTTAGCAGCCAGTTTTTAATCCTTACACCAAAATTCTATTATCTGGTGCTCATGAAGGTAACTCGTTCTTCCTGAAGTAGAAAACTGAAGTAGATTTTAAATGGAAAGCCTAAAACCAGCTAATTAGTTTACAAGTTAACATTTTGGATATAATTTCTGTTCAATTTATATGACAAGTTATGCCATAACCTTGAAACTAGTTTCTTAGCTAGAAGACTTTCTTAACAACAATGACAAAGAAAGATAGTCATGGCAAGCAAAATTCTCTTGTTTTTTCTAATGAGGGTGCATGTAACTTGATAAAGGTTGTATGAGAGTATCAAACCATAAACAGTTTCACTAAAACATGGAAATAATAAAGTCTTGTTAAGCAACAAACGTTTAGTTGAATATATGAAAAGCATCGAGCTAAATGATATAATTAAACTAAAAGTAACTGTAAAAAAATGAAATTGCCATCATATACCATATGGTTTGGTTAGTTCTTCAGAAAGAGAAAGTGCAATTGCATGATCCAGCTCTTCATCTTGATTATGTAATGGACCATCCTGAACAAAAATGTCCACATACAACAATCAATGTTATTGTATTGGTAAGACTTTTGATATAATCTATCAAAGCATGTACTATGTAGGAGAATAACTGGTAGTTGAATTACTTCTCTACTCGCATGTACTACCTTTGGTAGTTGAATTACTTGGAAATAAAAATCCTTATTAGACGATAACGCAAAGAAAAGCAAAAGCCTTTGAATATGGATGGCCATCTTGATTTTATAGAGTTATAATTGAATACTAAAGGACTAGGAATGCTTCAACGAAATAGATGGATGGTGTGTAATAAAAAGAATTTGGATAATTTAGGTTGCAATATCTTTAAATGGAACCACTTTTTCCTTTTGGATTCCCAGTCTTTCATATGCAAATAAAATTTTCAATTCAACCAAAGAGCACAATATTTTGAAGTCTTAGTTGCCTGAAATAGGGTAAGGACAACATTTGGAAACGATGATGACTTTTAAAATGACCACTTTCAAAACCTTTGGAAACAGAGAAACGAACACTTCCACACACAAGTCCAAAAGTCATGACTGAAGAGCATGAGCACACCTAATTCAGGGATGATTAAATATGAAATGAATTGGGTTGCAATTATACTCAATTAAACATAAAGCAATGATTAAAATCTATATAAATTACTTAGAAGTCAAACATGACAACTTTGGAATATGGTAGAATGTTGGCATAAAAACTTTGTTCATTATACATTCTCTTTCATTCAGTTTTGATGCTTTACTTCCAAATTAGGTGTTTTCTTTGTTGGAGATAGGAATCCGTACATCTAGGTCGAACCATTAATGATGCCCACAATGAAGTGGCATGTAGCTCAGTAGTACAGCAGCACACTGGCCAAGGGAAAATCTGGGGTAAATCTTAGTATGTATAATTTTCAAGACGAGGATAGAGCTAGTTTTGCTTGAGGTTAGGCAGAGGACCTTAGCCAAAGTGTGGCCTGACGAGGGTGTTGGAAATAGGAATACACACATCTATGCTGAACCCTTAAGGGTGTCCCTCATCAAGGGGCAAGTGGCTCAGTGTTAGAGAAATCCAACCAGCCAAGGACTTTAAAGTTTCGGAAATGTTTCAAATAACAGACATTGTTAATTAGCCTATTGTGCTAGACCAAACGGTGGACGACCTGCATTGGAAAGTTTTTGCATGGGGCAAGTGGCTCAGTGTTTGAGTAATCCAACCAACCAAAGACTTAAAAGTTTCGGAAATGTTTCAAGTAACAAACAATTGTTAATTAGTCTATTGTGCTAGGCCAAACGATGGACGACCTGCATTGGAAAGTGTTTGCTGACCATTATTGAGGCCCCGCCCAGGTTCGAAACTCAGTTAACCCACCTCATGAAAGGGCAAGCGGCTCAGTGTTAGAGCAATCCAATCAGCCAGGGACTTTAAAGTTTTAGAAATGTTTCAAGTAATAGAGAATAGTTCATTATACAGTGATATGTGGTTTAACAGTAAGTTTCACTGGGTGAAACTAACGAGACCGCGGTTCAAATCCCATTGAGTATATGGCCTGACTGGGTGAAACTAATGAGACCGCAGTTCAAATCCCATTGAGTATATGGCCTGCTATGATCTCGCCTCAAGGAGTAGACTCCCCATTTCCTAGAGTCTACGCTCTTGCTAAATCATAAGATCTGGTATATCTGGCTTATATCTGGCTTACAAGTTGCTGGATATACTCTTGGTGTGATAAGGCAGCCACAAAGGTTGATCATAGACCTCCCCCAGATTAGTCCAAGGAAGAAAGCTTTTGCTGAGAAATATTGAGGCCCCACCCAGGTTTGAAACTCAGTTAACACACCTAGCGTGTCTATGGGCAGTTGCATAATGCATTAGGTTCAGGAGTATAGGGTCATTCCCTCAGACATGACCCTGGGCCTCCTCAGAGACAAGCAGTAAGTTTAGGAATTCTCCTAATACCCAAAAAATAAAAAATTAAGGAAAAAGAAAGAAATTCTCCTAATACTGAAAAAAAAAAAGGAAAAAGAAAGAAATAGAAAGAAAAATGACAGTAGTTAATTACTGATTCTCGTGATAATAAAATTAAAAAAAAAAAAAATGAAAAGAAAACAGACAATAGTTAATTAGTAGTTTCCAACTTTTCACTAGCATGCCCTAACATTTTTTGATGTATATGCAGAAAGACTTTGACTTCAGGATGACTCAGGGGTTGCTTTGTCAAAGTTTACTTGCATGCCAGAAACTGTTTTGATGTCAACTGACATGGATAAAACATGATCATAAAGAGATAAAATCTGATAAAACTTCAACAAAAAGCATGGATGAAGTTCACACTCGACAACAAGAATGACGTGGGAAGAAACATATAAAGCAAACTTTTTAAGGTTCCATCTTTCCACTCCTTAATAATAGGTTTAATAAAATAATCAGTTCTTAATGAAGGTGCTACCTCCCCGTTAAGTTATAATCTTTTGTTCCCACATTTTAAGAGTAAAAGATAGCATCTCAAGGCACTGGGGCTATTATAAGTGAAATTGTAAGTAGATAGATTGTGATGTTCGGAATTTCTAAGTGACTGGTGTGGACTTCTTAAGCCATGGGTGGTTATTAAGCATGGAGTTAAGCTTGAACCCTGGGGTTTTCCAGTTCACAATTAAGATAAAATCTATTCAATGGTTAGAAATTGAAAATTCAGAAGTTGCGTGAAGAGAAACACAGAAGAAGCACCTGGCAAATAGTCTTGGAGAAGAAAGTGTACCCGCAATAGAATGAGCATCGACTCATGCTCAATTTCCAAAGGCCAAAATTATAACCAGTATGTATGGTAGAAGCTGGGAGAACCTGATAAGACTGACCATCCTGGGCAGAAAATTGTTTAGGAGACACCTTGGAGAAGCCAATTGAAGAACCAGTAGGAGAATAGGACATCTTTATCTTATATAGGTTTGCAACAGGATATGTATTCCTTGATCCTTTCTCTGAATCATGGCTCTTCACCTAAGAACAACTTGTGGGTATTGACCTAGAGGTAGAATGAAATCGGTGTGTCAAGCTTCTGGGAATAAATATATTGAGAAGAAACGGATTAGTATTTTCTCCCTTACTCTTACTTGACCCATTTATATAGCTTCCACTTGTCTTCCTCTTGTCCTGCTTTCCTGAACTCCTCTCCTCTGCTTTATGTTTTTCTGTTTGCACTTCCTCATTTGATCTCTTCTGCATGGCAGCCTTCTGCTCCACCAGATCACTGTGGGACAATTTATAAGCTGATTCAGGCATTCCTTCAAACATTTTCATGAGCTAGCTAAGATAACATAAGTAACAAGAAGCCAACAAACATTCACAATTAATTATCAAGTTAAGAGAAATCTACCCTAATCTACAAGCATCTTGATTTCTCAACATGGTATCGGAGCTAGGTTGAAGGAAAGGCAGATTGAAGATAACAGTTTGTTGGCTTATTTGCTTATCCCTGTGGCACCTTAAGCAGAGTATCATACAAATTTCGTGACCATCCTTTCCTTAAAATACTAATTGAAAGAGGCACAGTACCTCTGTGATTCAAGTTGAAGAAAGACATCAATATTCCTGTGAACCGAGCTCATCAATAAAGGAAGGACCGAAATACTTAAGGGCTAGAAAAAGAGTCCTATAATACATGCAAAGACTCTATGGAATTATCTCTGTAAATCAAGGATGAAATTCATATCTCTGTTGTCGACAAAATATTTGGCATAGGTACAGATATTTGAGTCTCTATGTTGATTTATGAAGTAAGTTTCCTGTACTAATGTGAATTTCAAAGGCACCTTCTCCTATGATAAGCATACAATTCATTATCTTTATAATCTACAAAGTACTCAAAGAAAAAGATAATGGCTTATATGAAATCAGTTAAAAGAAGACAACCTATTGTGACAATACTTTCAGTGGCAACCTGAGCATGACTGTGCGCTCCTTTCTGAATCGAAAAGACCAAGTGTATTCATGATATTTTTATAGTTTGAGTAACCAAAATACTGTGGTTGACATCTATTACTGCTGAGTTCAAAGGCTAGTCTGAGAGTATGAACAAGTCCAAAATTTCCATAATGATTGAAGCAAGTTTTTTGGGAAAAAACGAATATTTGAGGTACTGTTCTTTGATCAATACAAAAAGGTTTTGTGACACTTATATGAGGTATCTGAAGCTTACTATAGCAACAAATATTTGAAGATTCAAGGCATCAATTATGACACCGACATGAAATGATACAAGGTCTATCTAACACTATATAAGGCAGCTCGACTCATTTGGGAGACTATCCATCTTTGACATCTAAAAAGACCATCATCTTCGTAATCAATGCAAATCTGTGGCACTGTGAGACGAAGGATAGAAGTGCATTGTGATCTGAAGTTAAAAGAAACCAAAAACATGTGGATCGTCTCTGAGGCATTTAAATGTACAAATGATGAACTTAAAGACATGCAAAACAAGTCTTATCTGTGACATAAAGGACTGAGCATCTCTATACCCTTGTGCAAAATGAATCAAAAGTCTGCTATTTAATCTATGCTACAGGACCAATAGACTAAGGTACATAGTCTATAGAAGGGACCAAAATCATCACTGTGAATAAAAGCCAAGATTTTGATCAATTCCAAGTCTGAAGCTGCACTTAATGACAGAATTTACATTTGTGAAAATTCTGAGCATCTCTATGACAAGTAGAACATGTATATTTGTGATCTGAACTATACAAAGACATACAAAACTTTTTTAATCATCAAGAATTAGAGTTTAGTGGCATCCTGTGCGAAAACCTGAGGGATGCTACTTCGTGATAGAATTTATTATGATGATATAAGGCCCATCTCTATGAAACTAGAGTATGTAGCTAGTAGCAACATTATATCTCTTCATAAGGACTGTGAGGGTATAGGGAATCCGTGATTTATAATTTTATAGTAGGAGGAAAAAGGGCACATCCAATTGAGGTCAAGAAGAATCATCTCCTCCTCCTGAGAAAAGTCAAAGTGAAGTTCCTAAGAGAATTCAGAGTACTACAGAAACATCAACTTTGAAAAGTTCAGATTATGGTATTTCATGCTAGACAACAATTGTGAATGTTCCAATGCTTTTGGTTGAACTTGTGAAGTTTCCAACATGCAAAAACAAATTGGATAGACATTATGATTTGAAGTTACAAAATCTCAAAGATCGAAATTATATGGGAAAGAGGATCCTCATATTATCCTCGCGTCAACCTATTGAAGATCAAATATGAACCCTTTGCATGAGCCCTTCTTCATTTCATTGGTGGTAACAGTTTGGATTTTGTACAACTGTAAGCTAGACTCTGAAGACGCCATGAATGTAATGGCACTTGAAGTTCCAAAGAAAATGGATTTGAAGACTTCAAGACCCTATCGAAATGTATGTGAATTTTATTCTCGAGAGATTCCTTCAGTGGGTTTGATCAAGAACCTCCAAGTCCATCCAACAGCTTACCCTAATGTCTTCATCATTATAGACATAGTAGTGTTGGACATTCGTGCAACAAGGGAATTTTGTTGTCACGCAAATGGACATCAAATATCGACACATACAAATGAATTTCTCATATACTACCATCCTAACTCCTTTTGTTGAGACAATTATATTGTACAAAGAACCTTTCAGTGAAAACCATGTTGAAGCCCAAGGAAACTTGAGAACTATTTCACTTGTTTGGAGGAAAGCATGGGATCATACATTGTACTTGCAGCAGAGCTAGCACCAAGGAAAATTTTTACAGAATTTACATTTGTGAAAATTCAGAGCATCTCTATGACAAGTAGAACATGTATATTTGTGATCTGAACTATACAAAGACATACAAAATTTTTTGAATCATCAAGAATCAGAGTTTAGTGGCATCCTGTGCGAAAACCTGAGGGATGCTACTTTGTGAAGGAATTTATTATGATGATATAAGGCCCATCTCTGTGACACTAGAATATGTAGCCAGTAGTAGCATTATATCTCTTCATAAGGGTTGTGAGGGTATAGGGAATCCGTGATTTATAATTTTATAGCAGGAGGAAAAAGGGCACATCCAATTAAGGTCAAGAAGAACCATCTCCTCCTCCTGAGAAAAGTCAAAGTGAAGTTCCTAAGAGAATTCAGAGTACTACAGAAACATCAACTTTGAAAATTTCAGATTATGGTATTTCGTGCTAGACATCAATTGTGAACGTTCCAATGCCTTTGGTTGAACTTGTGAAGTTTCCAACATGCAAGAAACAAATTGGATAGACATTATGATTTGAAGTTACAAAATCTCAAAGATCGAAATTATATGGGAAAGAGGATCCTCATATTATCCTTGCGTCAACCTATTGAAGATCAAATATGAACCCTTTGCATGAGCCCTTCTTCATTTCATTGGTCGTAACATTTTGGATTTTGCACAACTGTAAGCTAGACTCTTGTTAGTATGAATCCTTTGTCGAAGTGTACGAAAAAAGACCACTTTAGCTACGCATAACTAATAGCCCTAAAATCAAATATGGCTACCAATATCTTCAGATATGCAGTTAGTTGATCAAGACAAGAGCTGCAAAAAACCAGATCTATGCATAGAAAGACATTAAGCAGTAAAAAGAAGGTTTTGCTCCATATATCCAATAGACAAGACAAGAACAATTTTTTAAAGAATTTTTTGTATTAAGGGCACCTGGGAGGAAAACAAGAAGATGTTTCCAATTCTCCTCAATGGGATGGGTTCTTGGAAGTCCTCAGCACTTCAGATCTAGCATTTCTCTCTCCTGTTGGTGTAGAAAACCCAGACAAAGATAGAACTCAAAGGGAGCTGACACAGCAAATAATGGAAAATATGACAATGATAATGGCTCAAAGTCAGACCAAGAGTTTAGATCCATAGTGATCTAATAGGAAACAAAAGGTGAAGAATGGTAGGAAAAACCCTTCTATTTATAGCAAAATATTGGGTCATCCTAGATCTTGGTGCATGATTAAAATAATGTGAACCAAATATAGATCCACCTTTTATGGAGTATTTTATTATATTTGTTGGAGGGAAAAAGTATTTGACTTGGGCCAAATCCCTTTATTTGTGAATAATAAATAAATAAATGATTTATTTATCATTTTAAGGAAGTGGTTGGAAGATAATCAAATAAATAATGATTTATTTAATTATTTATGGGTAATTTAGTCATATTTAACAAGGAATATTATTTAAATAAGATTTAAATAATTATTCCTAGAAAATAATAAGAGAAATAAAGATTTATCTAATTAATTTATTTGTTTTGGGTTAAACATGATCAGGAAAATCAAACAAATATAGGTTTGTTTAATATTTCCTTTTGGGGTTTCCTGTTTAGACCATAAACAACCTAATAAATGTGTTTTATTAAGTTATTTTACATAGTGAAGGCAATTTTACTTAGGGTAAAATTAGTCTTACATGGTGTACTTGGGTCCATCTAATGATAGTAGGTTATATGACCAAAAAATGGTGTAATAGATTGCCCCCCAGTGTGTGAGTGTTAGGAGCAAATCGTATGACCAAAGTACGTTGTAAGAATTCAATCACCAGACATCAAAAGGGAAGTCAGAGAGAGAAATGTAAGGTAGACTAATGTGCTGAAGAACTAGACCCTGAGAAGACGAGACTTACAGGTGCAACAAGTCTCTTTTTATGAGAGGGTACCTATGCTAAAGGCGGCGGGGGAGGCATACCTATGCCCACCGAGACAAAGTAAAAAATAATAGTGTGTCTAGTAAACAAGGGACCGAACCATAAAGTACAGCCGGCATAAACATGAGCCAGATAAGAATACAATCAGGAATCCCACATACATGTTGTGCCTGGGATAACAGCCAGGACTTATACAATAATATTTGAGTACATGAGATACAAATACAACCCAAATGCCTCCTATAAGCGGGGAAGGGCTCACAAAATCTGACTGATACATGCAAATCAAAGAGGCACTGCAAGCGGTTAAGGCCGACATCATCAAATATATGGAGCTACATCGAAGGCTGCAATGAAGAGGTCATCCGGGCATGTGGGGGGCTACCCGCAGGGCCACCCCCTCATGAGGGTTGAGACATCTCACACACACCCGGGAATCACCAAGAGCTGCTGCTACATCACTGAACCATCAAGTATACGGATCTCGATCATGCTGAAACGAGCTGGAGTGGAGAAACAATCAAGTCAAAGGGAAATGAGAGATCCCTTTGCCTGATCCAAGGCACTGAACAAGAGTGGAAGCTGGAACCAAGGTACACCACCCTCTAGACCTATCTTCTGGAATAAAGGAGCTGATGTTGACAGAAGGAGGTCCGCCATAGGTGAGGCAATGAGAGATCCTCAACTAAGGCACAAGAGAAAATAGTAGAGCGACGGACAGACTAATACCACTGATGATGGTGGAATGGAGGGGACTGAGTAGCGAATGGACGACTTCCCTTACTAGAGCATAAAGGGAATGAATGACATGGCAGCGACTGACACAATATCATCAGGGATAAGGGATAGTGGGACAGAAGGCCATAATGTGCGACACAAGAGAGAAACCAAGCAATGAAGGATGGAGGACTATAGCGGGGTACAAAGGGACTTGGGATAGACTCCATGAATGCGATGATGACTCCACTCAGATGCTCTAAACAAGGGCGACTCGATGGTGTTGCCACACAGTAAAGGTCCAATGGGGGACCATGAAAACATGAGTACAGGATGGTAACTCACAACGAAAATCGACACGAACAAAGACAAGTAAGGAGGAAAAGTGGTGCCCCAAGTACAAGTGTTGTAAGTGACACATCTTGGAAAAAATATGTCCTGGTGAAGTATCAAATCACAAAAAACTAACAGATACCCATTTGAGGGCTCGGTGAGAGCTTTCCAACGGTGCAGACGGTTTGTCAAACAGAGCTACGGTATGGTCGCAGCAGGCGAAAGAAGAAACAAGGGTTCTCTTGTAATAAGGCAGTTTTCCCTCCAAATCCACTCATTTTCTAGTGTTGCTGTAGTAAATGTAGAGAGGAGAGAAGGCCCTAAATCTTGCGGCGAGCGTAGCGGACAAACCGACCGTTGGAATCGAGATCCGTCAGTTGAAGGTAAGAGGCCTAACCTTACTCTTTCATTTTGATGGATTGAAAGTTTAGATTAGGGCCCAGAATCTCTGGAACAAATCCCCTTGCATCTTTTCAGCCGGGTCGCACTTTTTGGGCCAAAATCTACGACCTGGGACGCAGGTTTTGAGCAAAAAGGTTTGACCTGTCCCAGGATTTGGCAGAAAAGTGCGACCTGGAAGATGAGGGGGTTTTAGTGTTGTTTGATGGCTGAGAGTTGGGTTTTTGTGTTTGGTTACAGTATTCCCTATCTGTAGGCTGACAATGATAATTTTTGTGTGCAGATATGGCAGATATATGGGTGAATTGGAGAGAGAGAGACCTGGATACATTACGGGTAGAGATCCAGGCAGATCAGGGTGTCCGTCGTGTGTTGGCCAGGTTTTGGGTTCTGAAGTTTCTGGAGAACCCTTTGATGAGAGCTGGAGAGCCCTTGTTGGCCCGGATTATCAGTTATTGGGATCCAGAGCATGAGGTCTTTTTAGTGTAGGGGCATAGGATCGAACTGACAGTCCGGGATGTGTATTTCCTGACAGGTTTCCCGCCACTTGGGATGATGGGAAATACGCAGCCAGTGTTACCGCGGCGGCGGAACATCATGGAGTTCGTGGAGCGGCATTGTCGACCGGGTCTCCAAGTCAAAGGGACGTGGATACCGATCGGGGACCTAGAGAGATTGGAGACCTGGGAAGTGGTTGCAGTGGTGCTGTGGATCCTGGGCAACCAGGAGTTCCATCACATCACTGGGGGGCAGATGATGATTGTAGAGAGTGTGTTGAGTGGGACCTACTATGGGTGGGCCCAAATGATGTTGGTGTCATTAAAACGACAGTTGTCGCTGTGCAAGCGGCAAGTGAACCACGATTGCTCGTATGGGACTTTATTGTGTTCCTTCTTTTTTGAGAAGATCCCGACCTTACGACCTCGTATACAGCTCCTAGATGGGGGCCCGAGAGAGCCCAGGATGCGCCGGTGGGGGCGGCTACTGTGCAGAGGAGGAGGAGGGGCAGTCGGATGAGTGTTTTGACCTGAGTTCTTTGCCCATTGGGATCAGATGTCGTTATACATAGACGACTATCCCCATAGTGGGATGAGTTATTGTGGGGATCCAGACCTACCACTTCCACCTGGTCGAGTATGGGGACCCGATGGTAAGTGATAAGTAAATATTCTTTTTTGGGCATGTTAAAGTTAGTGAATAGTAGATAGGGTACTGATTCATGTACTTTTGGTATGCAGATATAGCTCTGGTAAAACCGGCCGGATATATGGGACGACCGGCAGCATCTAGAGTTGCAGGTCCGAGTGGGTCGAGAGCAGTGCATAATGAGGATGCGGCCGCCCTTCTGGAGGACATCCACCGTAGATGCGAGAGGTTGCTAACCGGAATGTGTCAGAGCGTGGGTGGCAAGACTTAGATGACCAGTACATAGAGCCATGTATTGGTCTACCCTCAGAATGGCGAGGTGTCATGCGGCGCATGGCGATGGCCGGTCAGGGGATACGTGATCTACAGGCTGCAGGAGCAGAGCCATTGGCTCGAGATCTGCTAGATAGTGATTAGGTGTGGGGCAGGTGGTGCCCCCTAGTGTGTATGTAGGGGCAGGTGGTGCCCCCTAGTGTGTATGTGGGGCAGGTGGTGCCCCCTAGTGTGTATGTAGGGGCAGGTGGTGCCCCCAGTTTTGAGTTTTCTGTAACATGCTATGGGCATGTCAAATGTATCAGAGTAGATGGACTCTAAAACACATGTTTTGCGACACATATTATGGATATGCATCGTTTTTAATGATTATGAATTTTATTGTCTTGTATGAAAAGCGTGTGATAAATGCCAATCTAGAACATGGTTTGCAATACTATCTACATAGTGATTCTGTTCTCGAGGTACATGGTTGAAAGTTATGGTTTAAAATTCACGTATCAAGAGTTTCACTCGTAAATATCGTCTAAACAGCACAGGATTATGCACACAATAGACACCATTTAGTTGCATGACAAGAAGTAGGGAATCTAAACGAACATGCAGATGGAGGATGCGATGAGAGAGGGCATCGACTAAGAGACCACGCACTGCATCATATTCGGCCTGATTATTGGTGGCAGGACCAATGCATACCCCGTTGGAGAGAACAAGGGCATGCAAGGGGGTGAAAATGGCCCAACCTGCCGAGGCTAGATTCTGGGAGTAACGACTTGCTCCATCGGCGTAACCGATATAGGGTGTGGACGGGAGGTCCTGCGGAATGATGTTACAAGACCAAAAATGGGGGGAGGGGGAAAAAGGATGGCAGCATGAGTGTATAGTAGACATCAAGCGGCAACTGCAGGAGGGAGTGTGATGGGCAAGATGGCTATGACACATATACAAACTAGACGGTGGTATATGAGGGCTATAGGAGGTATGGCTGGGACTCGGGCTGCGGAGGTCAACATGGATACGAGTGGGGTTATCCCGTGTGTGGGTGGGAAGGATGGGGTCATGGGTGAAAAAGGTTTCCAAGGGGGCATCCAGACGGGAAAAGAGGGGATGACGAGTGGAAGGGAAACCACATGACGCAGCAAAGCTACCTAAATCATCCGTATAGGAAGGAAGGCTCACATACGGATCATTACGGGGAAGGACAGAAGAACAGAGAAACAAATGGTCAAATGATGTTGAGCCCGGGGTGGTCGCTAAAGGGGGATCAAGCAAAACAACAGGGGAGGATTTAAGAGGAATGTTCTCCAAGGGTCTCATAGAGGATGATAGGTAGAGGATGGTGGTAGTAGACTTTGTCATCTGGACATCGGGGGGGGGATGTCAATGGGAGCGGGGGGATCCTCAAGCTATCCTGAAGCATACTGCGCAAGTATGGGAGAGGCGGACTGATTTTGTTCAACATCATACTCTCGAACTACTTCTAAAGAGGCACGGTAATGCGTCAGGTGAGGACAATGGTGGGAATAATGGCCATGGATACCGCACAAAGCACAGGTTTTGCTGGTGCGAATATTTTTTGGGTTCTTGGTTACGGATGAGGACGGGAGAGAGGGGTCAGGGACCGTAGACTCAAGGAATGCGAATTCAACCATGGGTTGAATACGGGGCAATTCAGGACAAGTATGGGTGGCGTGACCGACGACATCACACAAGGCGCAAGGCTTTGCGGGCGGAGGAGGAACCGGGTCAGTCCGGGTGACCTTGTCTTTGGATGCCCCCTTGCGAGCTTTGCCTTTCTTTCCTGGAGCTGTCACCACAGGGGTAGGGTCATGGGGAGGTGCAGGGGGCATGGTAGCAACGGAGGAAGCGAGGGGGACCGGTTGAACTGGTGTCAAAGCAAGATAGGGTTTGGGGTGACCAGGAGGGGTAGTGGCTGGAGGGCCAAGGTACCAGACAGGTATACCCAGGGTCAGGTTAGGGAGAGAGAGGGTGGCCATGACGGGGATTGAATAGACTCCGGGAGGGGGAGCTAGGAAAGGTATCTGACCAGCGGGATAATGACCAGGAGGGACGGCTCCGAGATGGTTAAGGCCTGGGGTTCAGGGATACCAGCTGTAGGAGAAGGGCCAGAAGGAGGAGGTTCGGCTGGCGGAGATGAAGGGCTAGGAGTGGGTTGCGGTGGGCGAGGTTGAGTCTAAGGTTGCTGACTAGCCGAAGCGGGTCGCTTAAGGGCAGCTCGAGATGATTGCATCATGCAAACATTCGATAAGCTGGGATCAGAGATATGAGGAGGGGGGAGACCGGGAAAAGTTCCAAGCAGGGAGGAATATTTTTAGACGACGGGGGAGACACCGGTCAAGGAATCGATGGTTTGTTTATTGGCTACAGAAGAGATGGTCGTCTCCGGGGAGGTCTGAGACGGTGGCTCATGGTAAGTCAACTGGTTGATGGTGACTGTCTTTCCATTGTGAGGAAAAGACATCTTGCGAAAAACCGCGGTTGGGACAGCAGACATGGCATAGGTGTAGCTTCGCCCCAATAGAATGTTGTAGTCTAAAGGGGCGTCGATGACTTCGATGTCAACGCAAACGGTCTTACCGGCAAGGGTGATAGGACAATTGCGAAAAAGGCCAATGGGCTGGGAGGCGTGGCCATCCCACGCTCAAAGGGTGATCGTGGAAGGGGCCAACTCAGGAGATCCGAGTTACTTCCAAACCGAAGCGGACATCACATAGGTGGATTCCCCCTCATCAATTATACACCGAGAAACGTTGGCATTCCAGATTTTGACTGGGATTTGGAAGGCGACGGAAGCAGGAAGAGGAGGATGTTCTGATTGATGGGCGTCGAAAACAATCATTTGGTCATCAGCAGGATCTACAGTGCCCACGGTAGATAGCAGAGCCTTCTTTTGGGAAGGGCACAACTGGAGGAGTTCCAATGTGGAAATGGCAGCAGGAGATTGCGCCAAATCATCTACTATGCTATACGAATGAGCAGCTCGACTAGGAGCAGCATTTCGACATAACGGTCCTTTAGGAATCTTGGTGTGGACCTCAACTTTGGGTTGAGGGATATGTAAGGGACCATTGGATGTCGAAAGAGGCTCTGTAGAACCGAAAGAAGGGGACTCGGGGGCAGAATGAGCGGAAGGCTTGGGGTACTGGCGAGACTGAGTTTGAAGGTGAAGGTCGACGGTTGGGGATGGATCAGAGTTCATCATTAGGATCTGGTAATCGGAGGAACCAAAAAGGGAAGGTGGAGTGGCGACCTGTCCGTGAGGTGGTTGGGTAGCCACGAATCCTTGCTGAGGAAAAGGATCAGTAAACACAACTGGTTGAGTAGTTGTCACATTAGGGGGAGCATGAGGGGAGGCATGTTGTCCTCGTAATGTGGCTTGAGACTCCCACATTTGCGGCATCTGTGGTAAGAGGGGACAATCATGGGTGTAATGACCGTAAACACCGCAACACGAACAAGGCTTATTTGTGCGAAGAGGCCTGTCCGGCTTGGGTTGATTGCCCTGTTGCTAGTTAGCAGTGTTAGGGTCAATACCTTGAGGATTGGGTCCACGATTACCAGGGGTAGATTGATTTGGATTGCCTCTCCGCCTTCTTTGAGGAGGGGGATTGGTCACGCCCTGTTGTGCAAATACTTGCCCGGGAGGGGGATGTAGGTGCTGTTGTGGGGGCGGAGGAGGCAAGGGAGGTGGAAGTGTATATGCTGGAGGAGCTGGTGCACCAGGTTGCGGATAAGGATAATGGGTAGGTTGGGCAACATTGAGGTAAGAAGGAGCTTGGGAAAAAGGATGAGGCATGTCGTATCCTGGATACATGCTACCTAGAGGGGGAAAAATGCTAGAGGTGCTAGCCCCTTCCGGAGGGAGACCATAGCCCATAGGAGGTTGAGCATACGGATGAGAAAGGGCTCCAACGATATTGTCGGTGGAATGAGATGCCCCCAGGGCGTTAGCGCCACCGGGCCTGGGGAGGTCAGGAGGGACGGTATAAACATAACCAGACTGAGCGTAGATCAGGTCATATTTCAAGGCTACTTGGAGGGCGGCTTCTTTGGTTTGAGGGAAATGGGAGGCGACATCTTTTCCAATGGGAGGTAAGAGAGTGCAAAAGAACCAGTCCATATAAACCTGATCTTCGAAGGGGGGGGCTCGACATAAGCTCCGTCTTCTTCGCCATTTCTGGACATGAGTGGAAAGGCGGGTTGAAGAGGTTTGCTTGAAGGAAGTCAAAAGCTCTCTACCAGTATCGTATTGGAGAGGGAGTTGGAAATAAGATAAAAAGGCTTGGGAAATGGTTGCAAAGGTGGTATGGGAAGAGGTGGCTTGGTCAACATACCATTTAGAAGCGTCGCCGATAAGCGTGCGTTGGAACAACCGAAGACGGATGGAATCATCGGTAAGGAATTGGAGAAACACCACATGTGGAAAGATCGGACATGGTTGGTTGGATCTTCTCTAGCAAGGCCTTCAAACTTAGGGATGTCGGAGGGGAGCTTGGTTGGCATAGCAAGCCAACCAACATCGTGGCGGATAGGGTCATTGATCAACTGATTGAAATCTAGGAGGCTGAGGCCTGCCATGTAAGGGAGCAAGGGGGCAGCCAAGGTAGCTCCTGTGGCGGTTCCGCTAGTAGTAGTTCCGACGTTAGGGCCAGGATTACCGCTAGCGTTAGGCCCTGGACCAGACATAGTGAAGGTGACAGGGGGAGAACCGGAAGTAAAAGGAGAACCCAATGAATCAAAAGAGGAGTCGGAATGAGGACTCAGAGGAGGACTGGCTCGACGGCGGCGGGACGGAGCAGGTCGACTGACTAGAAACTAAGGGCGAAGGCCAAGAAGTCTCCGGGAGGCACGCCTTGGGGGCGCAATGGTGACAACAAAAACATGACACGAGGGGAAGAAGAACGATAGAAAAAGGTAGGGAGGTGCAGAATCAAGTGATTACAATGTCGAAACAAGGGCAAAATGTTGAATCTCTAATTAAACTGAGAGGGGGGGGGTGAATCAGTTTAATACATTCCTGATCTTTTAAACTTTTCAATAAACTTATTTACACCTTCATTTCAAACTCTATTTAATGTGAGAGTAATCTTAGAATGTAATCTAAAAGTATTAGTTTAATAGAGCAGTAGACTTAATTTGAGAGCAGTAGGTATTAAGCAAATGATACATATCATATCAATACATAAATATCATGCACAGAGACACCAGATATAAGTGGAAACCCATAAAGGGAGAAAACCACATCTTATTATTGTTGTGATGCAAAGGCAAGCTCCAACTCCCTCTCACCACTGTTTTCTGCAGGCACCAACCTACAGGAGGCTCTATCCTCAATTCTGCAGGCTACAACTTGCAAGGAAGCACCAACTCCCTTCAATTTTCTGCAGGCACCAACCTACAGGAGGCTCCAACCTCAGTCAGCTACAACTGACAGCTATCAAGCTGCAACTTGATAGGGAAGCTCCAACTTCCTCAATTTATCAAACTGAAAGTTTGTTGATTTACCTCAGATATCAGCCCTGTTCTGTAGCTTCTCCTTCTGTTCTGCCTTTTTTAATCTTCTCTGTCTTACTCTTCTATATTCTGCCTTCTCTCGATTTACTCTCACTTCACTCTCTTGAATATCAAGATGATATTATTTATAGATTTCTTCACATGACTGTTTGTATTCTGCTTGGAATTCGAAATGAAAAGTCATATCTCTTTGCCTTCTGCCTTCTCACTCCTTTTATCAGCTTACTTAGAAATTATAACTGTAGGTGTCAATTTTAACATTATAGTGGGAGTTTGTTTTCTCTCGGAGACTTGCCAATGCATCACAAACAATAAAAACAATTAAAACATTTACATTCGAATTACAATGTGAACTCCAGCTCACTCATTTTGTCTCTTGGCTTGTTGCGCATTTGTCTTTTCTCTAACTGTCTCTTTGTCCCTTTCTCTTCTCTGTATGCCTTTCTGTTTATGGCTGCTGCGTAACTCCTGAATTTATGAACTGCATTTTTATTTTAGTTTTATACCAACGCTTTATATATAAATGAATTTGCTGACTGTAATTCAATCCTTTACACGCGGCAAGTGTCTTGTTGATGTGGTGAGTTCCGCAGGCCGGAACATACATATATTACAATTGTATTACATTAATAATCGCCCTCCCGTTAAGCTGAGGCCCGTGGGTCTACAGACCACGCGTCATGTTTTAATACAACCGCAACCATGTTTTATATATCTCACAGCAATTATTTTATATAAACAATCGCCCTCCACCTTAAGCCGAGGCCCGTGGGTCCACAGACTACGCGGCACTTTTCAATACAATCGCAACAACTTTATATATATATATATATATATATATATTTATATATAATAGTGCCTTAACAAATTTCCGTTTGCGATTAGAACTGGAACTCAAACACTTGTTAATCATAGTTAATAAGCCCATCGGGTCCGGGCTTCAATCAAATGAAATCGGGGCGCATAATAGAAAAGTTTCGATTGCGATCAGAACACGGATGCGATTTGCATATATCAACTCCCGCTTATAACTGGATCGGGTCCGCCACTTCAATCGCAGCGTTTTACAAATTCGTGCAATCAATCGTAGAGTTTCGATTGCGATTGAGATTCCGGATGCGATTTGCATACATCAACTCCTGCTTATAACTGGATCGGGTCCGCCACTTCAATCGCAGCGTTTTACAAAGTCGTGCGATTGGAACTCAGATGCAATTAGCAATTAACTGTGGTACATAACTCGATCGGGTCCGGCATTTCAATCGCAATCGCAACTTTCTGTTGCGATGTTCCGCTGCCCTTGCGATCTCCGATTGCGATTGGGTGAGGGTCCCACTTTATATTACTTCCTTTCCATTGATCATAACACGCTCCACTTAAATATATATCAATGTATATGCCTTGGACCATTGCAAAATATGAAATGCGTGACATTTATATGTATTGTGATGGATATTATATATATATATATATATATATATATGTGTGTGTGTGTGTGTGTGTGTGTGTGTGTGTGTGTGTGTGTGTGTCCGCCAGCGGGTTAGGCGATTCCCAGAATAATGTTTATGAATTATGTTAAATCTATAACGCCGGTTGGAGTGTGCGATTCCCGGAATTTGGTTTTGCATTATATGCGTAACGCCCGGCTTGGGGTATGATTCTCGGAATTATATATCTGTCCTCCGGGTTGGGCGATTCTCGGAATTATAACAGCTCTACCTCTGCCTCTGTCTCTGCTGCTCCTGTCGCTTTGCCTCTGCCTCTGCTGCAGTGGTAACGACTCTCCCTCTGTTATATTCGCTTCCTCTGCCTTCATTTGCTACCTCCATTGTATTCACTGCTTCCTTTTTCTGTCTTTGTTTCAGCGCTGCCTCCTTTGCCTGTCTGTGATTCAGCGCTGCCTCCTTTTTCTTCGTTTTGCTACTTTTGCTACTCAACCTCTGCCTCTGCCTTTGCTGTACCTCTGTTCTTTACCTATCTCTGCATCTGCTGCCTTCCTTGCACTACATTTCTTAAGTTCAACTCTTTTGTACATTACGTTGCCTCTACTTCTATTCACTGTCTCTGCTTTGTCTGCTGCCTCAATTCCTTATCTCTCTTGCTTCTTTTGCTGCCTTGCTACTTCTTCTTATGCTTTCTCTGCTCCTTGGCTGATGTTTCAAGTGCTCCTCCTTTTTCATCTCCTTTGCCTTATTGCTAGTTCAGGTGCTGCTCCTTTGTGCTTCTTTGCCATCAATGACAATATTTCCAACAGTCTCCCCTGGCATTGATGGAAATCCACTTTCTCTGTTTGCTTTCTCTTTCTCTTGTTGCTTGCTCTTCCTGTTTGCTATTTGTTCTTCCTCCCCCTTTGACATCAATGGCAAAGGATGACTCCTCATCCCTCCGTATGGGTTCTATCGTTGTATTTTCTTTCTCTGAGTTACGTTTAGGTCCTCTTCTGCCGAAATTGGACTATGTTGTGTTTCATTTGTAGTGCCTGTAATATGTGCTAGATTGCAGACAGAGATGATGCATTTTACAATTGAAAGGTTCTTGTTGCTTCTGAATGCTGATAATCTTGATAATGCTGATCCTGTGGGCTTGTTTTATGCTTATCTTGCTGACTGTTCTCCCCCTGGAATGATATCTTCGTTTTGTTCTCCCCCTGAGACTGTACTTTCTCTTCATATTAGAGAATAGTATCTACAGATACTACCCCTAGTTTGTCTCTCAAGTATTCGAATGGTTCTCTGGCAAGTGGTTTGGTAAATATATCTGCTATCTGTTCTTTCATTGATACATAGTTCAATTTAACTATCTTCTTAGCCACTTGTTCTCGAAGAAAATGATACTTGATTGGTATATGTTTAGTTTTTGAATGAAGCACAGGATTTTTAGATATACTTATAGCACTTGTATTATCACATTTGAATTAGATAGGTTCATTAATGCTTACCTTCATGTCTTGAAGTGTCTGCTTCATCCACATGACTTGTGTGCAACATGTTGTTGCTGCTATATATTCTGCTTCAGTTGTAGACAGAGAGATGGATGTTTGTTTCTTGCTTAGCCATGCCACCAGACTTTCTCCTAGATAGAATGCACCTCCACTTTTACTCTTCCTATCATCCACACAGCTGGCCCAATCTGCATCTGTGTATGCTGTCAAGGTGAAGCTTTTGCCTTTAGGATACCAAAGCCCATATTGTGCAGTTCCTTGTAGATATCTGAGTATTATTTTTACTGCCAGAAGATGGTTTTGTTTAGGTGCTGCTTGATATCTTGCCACTAGTCCTACTGCTAGCATGATGTCTGGTCTTGAAGCTGTCAAGTACAGTAGGCTTCCTATCATGGATCTGTAGAGTTTTTGATCTACATCTGCAGACCTATCATCAACACACAGCTTGCATCCCGTGATCATGGGGGTTGTCATTGGTTTGCAGTCCTCCATTTTGAATTTTTTCAGCATTTCTTTTACGTATTTATCTTGAGAAATGAATGTGCCTGTGTTCTTTTGCTGAATTTGCAGTCCCAAGTAGAAACTGAGTTCTCCAATCATAGACATTTCAAACTCTGTTTTCATCTCATCAGCAAACCCTTTTGCTAGTTCATCTTTGGTGCTTCCAAACATAATGTCATCAACATATACAACAACAATTAGGAGTTCATTTTCATGCGCTTTTATGTATAGATTGTTGTCTACTCCACCTCTCTTAAAACCCTGTTTTTGCAAATATTTGTCCAGTCTTGAGTACCAAGCACGAGGAGCCTGTTTCAGTCCATATAGGATCTTCTTCAGTCTGCACACATAGTCTACTTTGTCTATCAATGAGAAGCCTTCTGGTTGTTCCATGTACACTTCTTCTTCTAGATCTCCATTAAGAAAAGCAGACTTTACATCCATTTGATATACCTTGAAGTCTTGATAGCATGCAAATGCCAGGAACATTCTGATAGCTTCCATTCTAGCTACAGGGGCAAATGTTTCATAATAATCAAGTCCTTCTATTTGTGAGTATCCTTTGCAGACCAGCCTAGCTTTATTCCTGATTACTTGTCCTTGCTCATTCATTTTGTTTTTTAATACCCATTTTGAACCAATGATATTTTTCTCAATAGGTCTAGGAACTAGTTCCCAGGTATTTTTCTTCTCAATTTGGTCCAATTCTTCATTCATTGCTTTTATCCAATACTTGTCCTTGTTGGCTTCTTCAAATTTCTTTGGCTCTATTTGTGATAACATGGCTATGCATACTTCTTCTGTTTGTTCTGTTAGCTGCCTTCTTGTCTGGACTCCTGCTTTCTTGTCTCCTATGATCTGATCTTCAGGATGATTCTTCTGAGTGTATCTTGAGGGGGTTTTTGAGCTCAGCTTTGCATTATCTGTTGTCTTGCTTGTTTCATCATCATCCTTATCTTCCTCTTCATGGTTGTCTGATGGACTGCAGCAGTCTGTATTTCTTGTATTGTTTGGAAGTTCTTCATCAAATCTCACATCAATACTTTCAACTATCTTCCGAAGGATCTTTTTGTAGCACCTGTACCCTTTGCTTTTGGAAGCATATCCTAGAAAAATCCCTTCATCTACTCTTGCATCAAATTTCCCAAGGTTTTCATCATTATTCTTTATGTAACACTTGCTACCAAAGACTCTGAAATGTTTTATTGAAGTTGGCTTTCCATGCCATAGTTCATATGGATTTTTGTCACTGCTTGGCCTTAAGTGAGCTTTATTAAGGATATGTACTGCTGTGTGTACTACTTCTGCCCAGAAGTTTTGAGCAATATTATTCTCTTGCATCATAGCTCTGGCTATTTGTTGTACAGACCTGTTTTGTCTCTCTGCTACTCCATTCTGCTGAGGTGTCCCTGCAATAGTAAATTGTTGCTTTATTCCATGTTCATTACATAGGTCTGCAAAGTCATAATCTGTGAATTCTCCTCCTCTGTCTGATCTGATACATTTCAGCTTGCATCCAGTTTGATTTTTTGCTAATGCTCTGAATATCTTAAATTTTTCCAATGCTTCTGATTTATTTTTGAGAAAGGCAACCCATGTCATTCTGGAGAAGTCATCTATTATCAGCATGAAATAGGATTCTCAACTTGGTGTTCTAGTTCTAGCAGGTCCACACAGGTCCATGTGCACAAGCTGGAGTGGTCTTCTTGTTGACAACTCCTCTTTAGATTTAAAGGATGTGCGAGTCTGTTTCCCTAATTGACAAGATTTGCATATAGTACTTGAAGGCCTTTTTATTTCTGGCATATCTTTGACAGCTTTCTTCTTGCTCAATTTGATGATATGGTCAAAGTTGAGATGTCCCAATCTCCTATGCCACAACCATGACTCCTCAAGTTTGCTAAGATGGCAAGCTTCATCTTTCTCTTTCACTATGTATACATTGTTCTCTGTTCGAACACCTTTGAGCAGAGTCTTTCCTGTTGTGCTTGACCTGACTACACAATCTTGTGCTCTAAAAAGAACTTCACAGCCTTTGTCACACATCTGACTGACACTCAGTAAATTTTCTTTCAGTTCATCCACAAATAGTACCTCTTGGGCTTTTCCTCTGCCATTGTCTATGCTGACTGAGCCTTTTCCCTTGATCTTTCCTGATTTATCATTACCAAAAATAACATTGCCAGATTTCTTTTCATCAAGAGTTATAAACTTGCTTCTGTCTCCAGTCATGTGTTTGGAGTAGCCACTATCCAAGTACCACTGGCTTTTCAGATCTTGAGCAGATAGAGCCAGGCCACAGTTATTCACCTTCTTTATCCACTGGAGGCCCCCTTTTGAACATTTGATTATAGTTTTTGCATAATTGTGAGCATGAACAAAATTGCTTTGACTCATAAACCTCCTTGAGGTATTGAACATCAGTCTTTGTCTATACTTTCTACATTCAATAATTTTATGGCTAAATTCCTTACAATAAAAACAATAACCATAGAAATTATTTGCATACCTGATGTAAGGTTGTTTTCTCCATTTGTTTGTTTGAGATAACCTCTTCACTGTTTGCATCTTTTGCAGGTCTGAATTACTCTTCCTTGCATAACAATATGCAGCAATGTGTCCTGGCTTGTGGCAGACATAGCAGGTGGCATTCTTCATAGGAGGGAAGAATTTCCTCTGATGACTTCCAAATTTGATATACTTAGGGGCATATGATTCTTTTTATGTCATCTTAGTATTCATTATATTCTTTGTTACTAGAGGTTTCTTCTGCTCTCTGTCTCTCTTATTGCAGATTTCTTCTTTTGTAGGAATTATTTGAGCTACTTCCTCATCCTTCTTTGCTTTTACAAAATTAATCTCTTTGTCAACCTTTTCTTTTCCTTTACTTGATTCTCCTTCGTAGCCTATTCCAGTCTTTATCATAGGGGATCTTTGAGCAACCAAAATTTCATTCAACTTAATAGAGCTTGTTGTTTGAGAAGGGTATATAGAAACTTTCTGTTGAGATTTTTCTAATTTCTTTCTCAGACACAGAATTTCTTCTTCCAGCTTCTCTTGTTCTCGAGATTTATCTTTGATTTTCTGAAGTAACATATCTTCTATCTTCTTGGCTTCTTCAAGCTTTACCTTTAGCTGCATGAGGACTTCTGAATTTTGTTCTTCTTCCACACATTTTAGGATAATCTCTTTTTGTTTTCTGCATTTTAGTTTGAGTCTGTCAATCTCCTCCAGAGCACTTCTTAGCTCCCCTTCAAGGTCTACTTCCCCTTCTTCTTCTTCATCTTCTAGTAGGAGTCCCTCAAGATCTTCTATGGCCATCAATAAAAATTCTGAGGTTCCTTCTTCACTTGAGGGTTCATCTGAGTCTTCAGATGCACTGCTGTCTTACTGAGCATAGAAGGATTTTCTGCTGAATTTCTTTCCTTTCTGCCAGAACTTTGATGTGTCTTTCTTTGATTCTTGAGCTTGATTTATTACTTTCTTGTGAGGACATTTAGCAACATAATGTCCAACTCTTCCATAGTTAAAGCATTTGAAGGGAAGTTTACCTTTGTATCTACCTGAGCCTCTATCCAATTTCTTGACAAATTTAGCCTCTTCTTCATCAGAGCAAGAGCATATTTCTTCCTTTTCTTCTTTCCTTTTTTCTATTTTGAATGTTGCTTCCCTTGTACTTGGCTTCTTCTGTGGGAGCCTCATTTCATAGGATGTTAGATTTCCAAGTATCTGGTTCATGGTCAAAGTCTCCCAATCCGCTGTCTCTTGTATTGCAGATACCTTGGGATTAAATCTGGGTGGGAGTGATCTTAGAATCTTTTGCACAACTATACTTTCTGGTATGGTTTCTCCAAGAGCTTTCATATTGTTAACAATTTCTGCAACTTTTAAGAAGAAGCTGCCAACATCTTCATCATCCTTCATTTTTAAGTTTTCAAACTGGGCTCTATATACTTGAAGTTTGGCAGTTTTTACTTTCTGGTCTCCCTCATGTATGTCTTCAAGAGTATCCCATATTTTCTTGGCAGTGTCTTTGTGCATTACTTTAATAAACTCTACTTCACATAATCCATTCAGGATGGCATTCATGGCTTTTGCATTAGCTACAAAGCTTTCTTTAGCTTCTTTTTCTGTATCAGTTGACTTCGGGGCATATCCTAATTCCACAGCAGCCCAGACTTCTATTCCTAGAGACATTATGTATGTCTTCATTCTGATTTTCCAGAAAGCATAATTTTCACCAGTGAAAAAGGGGCTTTATTGGTTGAGCATCCTTCTTTACTAGCCATGTTGGGAACCTAGGATCTCCTTTCAGTTGTTAGACTTGTACAAAGGAACCGTCTCTGATACCAATTGTTGAATCTCTAATTAAACTGAGAGGGGGGGGGGGGGTGAATCAGTTTAATACATTCCTGATCTTTTAAACTTTTCAATAAACTTATTTACACCTTCATTTCAAACTCTATTTAATGTGAGAGTAATCTTAGAATGTAATCTGAAAGTATTAGTTTAATAGAGCAGTAGACTTAATTTGAGAGCAGCAGGTATTAAGCAAATGATGCATATCAGATCAATACATAAATATCATGCACAGAGACACCAGATATAAGTGGAAACCCATAAAGGGAGAAAACCACATCTTATTATTGTTGTGATGCAAAGGCAAGCTCCAACTCCCTCTCACCACTGTTTTTCTGCAGGCACCAACCTACAGGAGGCTCCTACCTCAATTCTGCAAGCTACAACTTGCAAGGAGGCACCAACTCCCTTCAGTTTTCTGCAGGCACCAACCTACAGGAGGCTCCAACCTCAGTCAGCTACAACTGACGACTATCAAGCTGCAACTTGATAGGGAAGCTCCAACTTCCTCAATTTATCAAACTGAAAGTTTGCTGATTTACCTTAGATATCAGCTCTGTTCTGTAGCTTCTCCTTCTGTTCTGCTTTTATTAATCTTCTCTGTCTTATTCTTCTATATTCTGCCTTCTCTCGATTTACTCTCTCCACATTTTTTTTGAATATCAAGATGATATTATTTATAGATTTCTTCACATGACTGTTTGTATTCTTCTTGGAATTCGAAATGGAAAGTCATGTCTCTTTGCCTTCTGCCTTCTCACTCCTTTTATCAGCTTACTCAGAAATTATAACTGTAGGTGTCAATTTTAACATTAAAGTGGGAGTTTGTTTTCTCTCAGAGACTTGCCAATGCATCACAAACAATAAAAACAATTAAAACATTTACATTCGAATTACAATGTGAACTCCAGCTCACTCATTTTGTCTCTTGGCTTGCTGCGCATTTGTCTTTTCTCTAACTGTCTCTTTGTCCCTTTCTCTTCTCTGTATGCCTTTCTGTTTATGGCTGCTGCGTAACTCCTGAATTTATGAACTGCATTTTTATTTTATTTTTATACCAGCACTTTATATATAAATGAATCTGCTGACTGTAATTCAATCCTTTACACGCAGCAAGTGTCTTGTTGATGTGGCGAGTTCCGCAGGCCGAAACATACATATATTACAATTGCATTACATTAATAATCGCCCTCCCGTTAAGCTGAGGCCCGTGGGTCTACAGACCACGCGGCATGTTTTAATACAACCGCAACCATGTTTTATATATCTCACATCAATTATTTTATATAAACAATCGCCCTCCACCTTAAGCCGAGGCCCGTGGGTCCACAGACCACGCGGCACTTTTCAATACAATCGCAAAAACTTTATATATATATATATATATATTTATATATAACAGCGCCTTCACAAATTTCCGTTTGCGATTAGAACTGGAACTCAAACACTTGTTAATCATAGTTAATAAGCCCATCGGGTCCGGGCTTCAATCAAATGCAATCGGGGCGCATAATAGAAAAGTTCCGATTGCGATCAGAACACGGATGCGATTTGCATATATCAACTCCCGCTTATAACTGGATGGGGTCCGCCACTTCAATCGCAGCGTTTTACAAATTCGTGCGATCAATCGTAGAGTTCTGATTGCG